>JAMPIV010017546.1:0-222931 GCA_024509875.1 Oreohelix idahoensis
AAATATAAAGAAAGAAGAGAAACTTTTTTTACAGTGGCGACCAGATTCCTGGGGTCCAGCTTACGCAGAATTTTGTGTTGAGGAATCACAGTTTACAGCTGAAAAAGAACATTTTTTTTGAACAACAAAAAACACATCAAAACACCAGTAGGGACAAGCCTAATTTATAGGACAGCTATACAGTCGATGTCAGATTGACCTGTATTACCGATAGGATGCTGTATCTAGGTCAGCGCTTGTTGACAGTTTTTTCGCTGTACAGACAGTATTACACAGGACAGTGGTATCAAGTGTAGAAAATATCTGGAGCAGTATTGTTGACATTTCTCAACGTACAGAAGAATCACAGTGTTGTTGAACATAAAGTGCATAGTTCATCGTTGGATCTTCATATGCTCAACAGAGAAAAATTGACAGTGTAATAGTTTAAAATTAAATCTATTACTGAATAAAGTGGCAAGTTATTAGTATTAAAATAAACTGTGCCTGCTTTACAACACTATACCTGCAACACATTCCATTCATGACATAAATTATATTGTATGCTATATGCTATTTATGCTTACATGTTATTTGTTATGTATTAAATTAGTTTATGTTCTGTGTGACTAGTACAAGGTATGCCGAGTGACATTGGTCTGGTACTAGTATTCTATAGGTACACATTTTCTTAATTGGAAATTTGTTAGCAACAATTTGCTGCTATTTCTGTTAGTTGTGATGAGGTGTTCTTTTCTTCGTTGTTTTTTGTTAATAATTTTGTGTTCCTTAGTTTTGTTTGATTTGTTTGTATAATTGTAGGTCTCATCTTTTCTATTTTTGATTTCTTTACACCCTTATGTTTATACACTGTGGCGTTATTTGTCTTGTTATCTTATGGCAGTTATCATCACGGATTCTGTGATCATTTTTTTTTCATTTCTCCTATTTAATTTAATTTGATCTCTGCAAATGTTTTCATATTGTCTTTTCTTGTTTGTCCTTTGTAATTCTTTAGTTGACATATGACATAGGAGTTATAGTGGTATACACTGATAGTATAGTACAGATCAGTACTTTATGATTGTTATTGTTATAAAACAAAATGTACAAGACCTTTGTAAGGCTTGTCTCCCAAAGTGATTGGTAAAGGGAAATATTTTTTCCACAGGTACTCAAGTGATCTTTGATTACATTGAGGTATACAAGACCTTTGTAAGGCTTGTCCCCACAGTATTTGAGATACAGTTATTGTTGTCCACAGGTACTCAAGTTATCATTGGTTATTATAAACCATACAAGTTTGGACTAAGACTAAGTCTATGGTATAGACTTGTCTCCCATTAAAGTGAAAAAGGGTAATTTATTTACTTTTTCAGGTTTCTGATTTAAGAAGACAATATGTCTACATTAGATTATTTCATTGCACAAGGAAAATCTCTTGATAAGACTGGAAAAGACTTAGAACAATGGGCTGTTGCTCAATATGACAAAGCATTAGCTGCAGAAGAGAAAAAAACTGCTGCTGCTGTTGAAGAAAGAAAAGCTGCTGCTGAGGAAAAAAAAGCTGCGGCTGAGGAGAGAAAACTTCAAATAGAAGAAAAAAAAGCTGCTGCAGAAGAAAGGAAAGCTCTAGCTGAGAAAAAAGATTAGAAAAAGAAGCTGATACTGCTGCTGAACTTAAGAAATTGCAGATGCAAGTGGAGGAAAGGAGATTTGAGGCAGAACAGAAGAAATTAGAAGCTGATGCAGAGCAGAAAAAATTAGAAGTTGCTGCAGAACAGAAAAAATTAGAAGTTGCTGCAGAACAGAAAAAATTAGAAGTTGCTGCTGCTGCAGAACAGAAAAGATTAGATAGAGAAGCTGAAGAGAGAAAAGCAATAAGAGAACATGAGTTTGAATTAGAAAAATTAAAATTGACATGTATGAGTAATGTTAATCAGGCATCTGGTGGTAATGGTAAACCCTTTGTGTACAAGGTCAAGGTACCAGCGTTTAACCCTACCAGTGATGACATAACATTTTGGCTTTCTAGATTTGAACGGGCTTGTCGATCTCATAATGTTGACAAATCACAGTATGTGAATCAGTTGTCTGAAAATCTAAAAGGGGAGTCTCTGAGTAAGTTATATTTTGTTGAAGAGGCCGACAAAGATAATTATGATGCTGTTAGGGCAGCTTTGATAAAGAGATATCAGCTGTCTGAGGAAGGTTACCGTCTTTTTTTTAAAACAATGAGACCTGAGGTAGGTGTAGAATTCTCAGATTTCATCTCAAAAGCACGAATTACACTTTCACGATGGATTGAATTATCCAAAACAGAGAAAACATTTGATGGTCTTACGGATTTATTGCTAAGAGACAAGGTCATGTCTTCTGTAAATAAATCATTCCTAGAGTTCTTACATGAGCGTAAACCTGGTACAATAAAGCAAATGGAAGAATATTGTGACCAGTATGCCACGGCACACCCTGACATGATTCTTAGTAACTCTAACATTAAAGAGAGTATGCCAGTTGCTTCGGCAACAGAATATAATCAGAATTACTCACACAAATTCCAAGGAGCTAAAAATAAATTTGATAAAAAGGTTAATTGGAATAAGTATCAAAACCAAGATAACCACTCAAATCAGGGTTCTTCTTCGAAGAACTGGAATCGGGCTGATAGTCCTCGACACGCGAGGGGTACCCATAATGTTAGAAATTCTCGGAAAGGGAGTAGCTATAGGAACTACCCAAGTGCTTCATGGAGACAAAAGAAACAATATTACAGGGATACTCAATATAACGAGCATGATGATTATGATCATGAATATTATGATTCAAACCCAAAAAGGGGTTGTAACAGAGGCAATAATAATTATAGAGACAATTATAACCGAGGTAGATCACAACACAAAAGACATGGTAAATCGTATTACCAGGCTAACTCTGCACAACAGGAGTTCCACGACACCGATAATCAGAATAATGATAAAAAAGACTCCAACAGTGTAGCAAATTCCGCTTTCGATTTTGCTAGAGCATCTGAGTGTTCGCAATGCAAAACATTATTCGATCCAACCACAGTTTCTACTTTAAGCTGCGGTCACCCACTTCCCGCTCTCCATGCGTCAATTGCGCATAATGGAAGGGGTGCTCTTGTCTTTAATAGGGGCCTAATAGATGGTACTCCGGTATCAATTCTTTTCGATTCGGGGTGCACTACCATTGGAGTGAGGCAATCACTCGTAAATCCTTCTCGAGCTACAGGCAATATAGTCAAATGTGTAACATTTGGTGGCACATTGGAGAAGTACTCCACTGCCATTATCAATATTGCTACGCCTTTCTTTACAGGAGAGGTGCAAGCATGTCTCTTGCCGAATCCGATCGCTGATCTTATCATCGGTCGCATTCACGGGGTGAAAGAATGCACTCCACAGCAAATTTCTAATTGGGAAAATGTTAATATGCAATCGGCTAATGCAGTAATCACTAGGGCTCAAGCTCTTAATATGCCACAATCTTCATATTCTGAAGATAATGATGCGCAGATCCGAGATGATCCCTTGGAGATTTCCCACGATTCCTTTATCAAACAGCAGGAAGATGATCCTACTCTAAAGAAATTCTTTACTCTGGCAACAAAAGGTGATCCGAATAAGGATACTAATCGTAAATCTTGGATTACGATGAAGAATGGCGTACTTGTACGTATGGTACAAGACTCCGCTAAGTCCATTCATTCTCAAATCCTTGTGCCTAAAAATATGAGAGTTAAAATCTTACAGCACGCTCATGATTCGCAGTGTGCTGGACATATGGGTTTTTCCCGTACTAAAGCTAGAGTTCTTCAATCTTTCTTTTGGCCTGCTGTGAATAAGGACATACGAATCTATTGTCGATCTTGTAAAGTATGTCAAGAGATTAAATCCAGAGGTCCACGCCATGATGCACCTATTCAGGCTGCAGACATTCCCATTCGGTCATTTCAAAAAATGGCGATAGACATCATTGGTCCATTTAAGATAAAGTCTGCTAGAGGACACCAATTTATTTTGACGTGTGTTGATATGTGCACACGTTGGCCGGAGGCTGTTCCTCTAAAGAGCATAACTACTGCTGATGTCGCAGATGCTCTTTGGTTAATATTTTCTCGTCTGGGGTTTCCAGCAGAAATATTATCCGACCATGGTACCCAACTCATTGTAGTGAAATCTGTGGGAACAAACGCTTAATTCCACAGCACGTTCAATTTGCATACCGAAGTAAGGGCCTAAACGATTTGCCGCGGTTTAACATTATACACTTTTGCTAGCGTTGGCTTTGAGATTTAAATATTTTCTTGTGCCAGAAATGCGATACCATGAATGGCGTTTGAATTTTTCTCGACCCGCGTTCTGGACATATATTCACACGCTGGTTTTAGCAGACGATATATATACACACACGCAATGTGACGTGGCGCCGTAAGGTTAACGTCCGATAAGGTAGTTTAAAATAAAAGGAAAAATTAAGGTTAACGTCCTATTGGTTTTTGAAAATGCCGTACTGAATTAAATAGGAGAGGGGAAGGAGTCCTTAATTTGAATATTTGAGGTCAGTTTTATTTGAAAAGGAACGCTATTCATTAAACAGTCTCTGATTGGCTGTAGTGTACTAGACTAAACGGTTGTATAAAACCAATTAGTATTGGGTATAGGGGGCCACTAGATGAAAAATTTCTTACACTAAAGACGTTGTTGTTAGAGACAAGGCAAGAGTACTGTCTTGGTTGCTAATTCTGCATAGCAGCTATCTGTATCGCCCTATTCAACAACCTAGTGTATAAAGTTTCTTTGATTGCGGTAAATATTGAAACCTTTATATTAACATTTATATTGTCATTTTTATCATTATTATGTATGCATTATTGAATTTGTATGAACCTTAAAGGGGAAACATTTATCTGGAGGGAAGGCAACATCACTCTGTGTTGTTTCACAGCGTTGTTAGGAACTGTATTAACCTGGTATAGAAAAGCCAGACAGGCTTTCGGCCATATGGGGAGAAAAGAAAATTTAATATTTATGATGAAAAGAAAAATGTTGTGTTATGACATAAGACCAGGAAGATCACTGGCCGTCTTCTTCAGCAAGTCACCGTGATTGTACATGACTTGATAGTATTAATGTAAAATGTTTCCTTTATCAAGGAAAATGTCAAACGGTGGTTTGAAAGTTATTTATCCAGAAGGGGGGGTACCAACCAAATTGAGAACGTTAACTAATTGTTTAGTTACCATACTGATGTCTGATGATATTGCCATGTTAGAATAATGAAAGAGAGAGATTATTAGATGCTGAGTGGGACACATTTGTATTGTTCCAGAGTTTCATCTACGAGTGAAAGTGAGCCCAGGTGACCTAACACCTGTCCTTAAAGTATGCAGTGAGGCCTAACTACTGAGTGCCTACACAGTGATTCACCTATAGAAGCAGAAGCGTGTCTTGGCAGTGGATGCTGGCGTTTTATACATACTTCAACCAGCCTGGTTCCAGAGACCTCAGATAAGACTTGTCTGGGAAATTGATATCACAAACACTCCACTCTCTCAGTTTTCACTAGAGTATCAGACAGTGAGGAACAAAAAACGTTCAATAAACTTGTACCCTTTTCTAGGAGCAAGAAATACTTGACATTTTCCCAGCTTGAAACATATAAATAATTGTGGGCTAACACCGACTCAATGACAGTTGTAAAATAATTGGTTGTAAATAATTTCATTATCATGTTGAGTTGATTATTCCTGTGTCAGAAGAATAACTAGATACAGGAAAATAAATTATACAAAAATAAGTTACATTCCAAACTTTACTCAGTGACTTGTTTAATCATTGTTTATTAGTAATAGGTGTAGTTGTTGTCTTGTTCATACTTTTCATCACATTGCATATACCCTAGACACTTGCTAGACAACATACACACACCAATACACTTCAGTAGGGGAAGATATATAATCGGGTGAGGTCGTGGTGGAAGCAGACAAGTACCCTGTAAACTTATTTGTATTTAATAAACCTCAGGGACTTGCATAGCTGACCCCATACCAGATACCATTACTATAATATTGTAACCAATAAGAACAACTAATTCACCACATTAATTGGGACGCTCTTCCGGGATTTAAAGGTTCTTAGTACCCTACTTTAAGTGAGTCACTAGTCCCAGTATTTGTAAAATATAATAGTAAAAATAATTTGAGAGTGGTTTGAGATATCATTGCCCTTTGTCTTGTGTTTAGAGTTGATTAATTAGTTAAGGTAGTGGATAGTATTTCATATTGTTAACTATAACATGGCGGATATGGCCAAATACAGATCTGCTGCTGTGCAGACTGCAAAGGAAATGAATTTAGATGGGCAAGCTCTGATTCAGTATGTGACATCAGAGTGCGATAAGTATATGGAAAGGGAAGATAAGAGATTAGCTGAGGAGAAGAGAATTATGTTAGAGGATGCTAGGGAGCTTAAGAAATTAGAGGCTGATAGGGAGGCTGAGATCAAGAGGCTGCAGTTGGAGGAGAAGAAGCTTGAGGCTGAGGCCAGGAAAGAAGAAAAGAGGTTGGAGGCTGAGAAAGAAGAGAAACGGTTACAAAGGGAACATGAGTTGCGACTAAGGGAGATGGAGTTACAAGGCCATGCTCCTGATAATGGAAGTAGCTCATCCACCTCCGACTCTGCTGCAAGCCAGGTCGCCTCAACATCAGCCATGGGGTTTCATTTGGACCCCTTTGTAGAAAAAGAGGATGATATTGAATCATTCCTCTCTAGATTTGAGGCATTAGCTACTATGTATGGGCTAGAGAAAGAGAGATGGAGTATGAAGGTATCTCAGGGGCTTAGGGGAACCTCTTATGAGGTCTTCGCCAAACTGAGCAAGGATGATCAGGATGACTACGACATTCTTAAGCAAGCTCTTCTAGTTAGATATGAGAAAAACAGTGAATTTTACAGAAAGAAATTTAGGGATGCAAAACTGTTGACTGGAGAGACTTACCACCAGTTCTCTGCTCGCCTGGAGACATACCTGGAGAAATGGACTGCTCTGGGGAAAACCCAAGATTTAAAGGAAATGATTATGACTGAGCAGTTAAGAGAGTCCATGGCTCCAGACCTGAGAAAATTTCTCACGGAACAGGGTGCTGAGAGGCTGGGGGAGATCTTAAATGTGGCTGAGAGATATCAGGCAGCCCAGTCTGAGATAGCAAGTTTAAAGAAGAAGCCTATAGACCATAATAAAGCTCCACAAAACCAAAATCAACCTAAATTTGAGCACAGAGATAAAATTTAACAAGGGTAAAGCCTATTATGATAAAGCCAAGTTTGACCAACGAGATAGAAACTCGCAATTGAATGATAAGAAACATTTTCCTCAGGGAAATAAATGGTGTAAGTGGTGCAAGAAAAATAATCATGACACCACAATGTGTACTCGAAAACCTCCTAACTTTGCTGCAATGAAAATGGGGAGAAAGGGACAAAAGGTTAAACCTGTTGGACAGCAGGAACCTTACCACCCCCCAGTGTGTGAGGATGTTGTATGTAATGGTGTCATCATTAGGTGCCTTTACGATACAGGTTTAGATTATGACTCAGTCGTGAGCTCTCACCTGGTGCGAGCAGATCAATACACCACAGAAACAGTGGAGATCCAAGCCGCAACCAAGGACGTAGCAACCATGACACTTCCCATTGCTAGAATCTGTGTAAAAAAACTCGCTATGTGGAAGGAGTAATCAAGGCAGCCGTGATAAACGAACCCATCTATCCTCTGATATTGGGGTGTCGTTATGTATTCTTGGGGAATCCCAGGAAACCTGTGATCATGGCAACAGTGCAGACCAGGTCACAGTCACGAAAGGAGGAGGATGAACCCATAAATACTCATCCAGAGGAGATGAGGAAGGCACAGGCGGAAGATAGGTCACTCAACCCGTGCTTTAAGAAATTACCTAAGTGCCATACACCTCCTACGAAAGGAGACTACTATATGAAAAACAAACTGTTGTATAGGAAGGCTGGAACTGGATCCAATGGTCACGGACAGCTGGTCCTTCCAAAGGCATATAGGGCAGATGTAATAAGGAGATTACATGTTGGAAAAGATGGCGACCACGAGAAAGTAGGTACCATCTGCCAAAAAGTTGCTCGAAAATACTATTGGCCCGACATAAATGTCGACATTGAGAATTTTGTAGAAGCATGTGGCATATTGCATGAGGGAACACCCACAAGTGGGAAAAATAATAATCAGGACCTAGAAACGCCACGGAGCAAACTTAGGCCTGACAATAGAATTAAAAATGTAGACAAAGTGGAATGGGAACCCCCTTTTCACACCCAGTCTTCACTTGAATGTGTTAACATGGCCACTATGAATAGAGTACAAAGAGTAATTCTACCCCAGAATAAGCCGACAATTCCTCGGTCGGAATTATGTGAACTGGAGGAAGAAAATGTAGAGAGGAGATCTCTCACCAAGAATTTTAAGTGGGGAGAAAAACCCCAGAAAAGAATTGGTAGTGGACGATTTGTAAGGCATGATACAAGGCAAAAACGTCCTCATTACAAGGCTTCCAATGTTAAGGACCTGACATGTGCTATGAAAAATAAATTTGTAAATTTTAAAGTCCATTGGAACTTTACCCGGAATGGCACCGGTAACCCTATTTGGGAGGCCAATAAAAAGTCCATTGGAACTTCACCCGGAATGGCACCGATAACCCTATTTGGGAGGCCAATAAAAAGTTCATTAAAAATTCGACCAGAATGGCACCGGAAACCCTATTTGGGAGGCCATGAAAAGATCCATATGTAACCTTGTTAAGGACATGGACTGATGAGAAGGCAGAAGAAACTGTTACCTCATCTTATAACTATGTGAACGAACTGACCACTCGTCTTAAAACTGGATGGAAACTGGCAAATGACAATCTCAGACAAGCCAGGAAGAAACATGCTGCTTACTTTAACAAGAAAGCTAAGGATAGAGAGCTTAATGTGGGAGAGAAGGTGCTCCTTCTTCTACCCGGCAGCAGTAACAAGTTACAAATTGGATGGCAAGGGCCATACACTGTTCTAGAAAGGATATCTAGAACTAATTATAAAATCGACAAAAAAGGTAAGGAGAAAATTTATCACGTGAATCTCCTAAAGCAATACCTGGAAAGAGAGATCCAGGATGAGACACATCTCATGACCTTGTCGATAGCCACAGGAATGAAAAAGGAACCACTCGCCTCTCACGAGTATCCCTTAAAAACAGAGGAAACACAGGCACAGGTGAAGATCAGTAAGCACCTGACTAAAGCCCAGAGGGAGCAGGTTCAAAAGGTTCTGGTTGAACATACAGACGTGCTAACGGATAAGCCGGGGCATACCAATCTATTAGAGTATGACATGAAAGTAATAGACCCAACACCCATCTGTATGAAGGCCTATTCCATTCCTTTCGCTAAGGAGAAAGCTTTGAAGGAGGAAATTGAGTATCTGTTAAAGGAAGGAATCATTTCTCACAGTGAATCTCCTTACAGTTCCAGTGTGGTTTTACTAAGGAAACCTTCTGGAGAACACCGTCTGTGTATAGATTTCAGAAAACTGAATGCTGTCACAGAAAATCAGGTGGATCCATTGCCGGATACCAATCAGCTGTTTGCCAGGCTGAATAAGGCAAAATATTTTTTCTAAGGTGGATCTGAGCAAAGGCTATTACCAAATTCCAGTGAAGCCTGAGGTTCGACCTTATCTGGCATTTAGCACCTCGGAAGGCCATTATGAATTCAACATGTTACCATTTGGCTTGAAAAAACGCCCCGAGTGTGTTTTCCAGAATGATGCGCAAGTTATTGGATCCCCTGAATAACCCATGTATAACCAATTTCATGGACGACATTCTTATTGCTACTGAGACATTCGAAGAACACATAAACTCTCTGAATATGCTATTTGATAGGCTCAGGGAAGCAAATTTGACGGCTAGACCAACCAAATGTAGTGTGGGGTGTAAAGAACTCGAATTCTTGGGACACACAGTGTATCAGGGAAACATGACCCCTGACCCCAAGAACCTGGAGAAATTACAAAACGCACCGAGGCCACAAACCAAAAAAGATGTGAGGTCTTTTGTATCTTTATGTGGATTTTATCAAAAATACATAAAGAACTTTAACTCTATTTGTGCACCGCTGACAGACTTAACTAGAAAAGGTCAACCTGAAAAAATCATTTGGTCAGCGCAGTGTGAATTGGCATACCAAGAGTTAAAAGATAAACTCACTAGCAAGCCGATATTGAAATTGCCTGATCTAAGTCAGGAATTTGTGGTGAGAACGGATGCGAGTAACATAGGATTAGGGGCCACTTTGTTACAGAGGTCCACCTCACAGGATGGAGAACTGAACCCAGTTGCTTACGCTAGCCGCAAGTTAAACAAAGCAGAAAAAAATTACTCAACAAGTGAAAAAGAGTGTTTAGCATTGATCTGGGCCATAAAAAAGTTCCAAATTTATCTTTATGGTAGGTCATTTGTGGTGCAAACAGATCACCAGCCTTTAGTGTTCTTATCTCAGGCCAAGCATGAAAATGCACGTTTATTAAGGTGGTCTTTATTGATCCAACCTTATACATTTTCCATCGAATATATACCCGGTTCGGAAAACGTGGGAGCGGATTTCCTGAGTAGACATCCTTGTGAGGCAAAGCAGGAAAAGCCTAGGGAATAGTACTTTATTTACGCTAATTGTCTCACAGATAATAACTCGCAGTGAATGCATGTTTTAGGAAGGGAGGTATGTAGTGAAATCTGTGGGAACAAACGCTTAATTCCACAGCACGTTCAATTTGCATACCGAAGTAAGGGCCTAAACGATTTGCCGCGGTTTAACATTAACATTTTGCTACTTTGCTTTGAGATTTAAATATTTTCTTGTGCCAGAAATGCGATACCAGTTTGAATTTTTCTCGACCCGCGTTCTGGACATATATTCACACGCTGGTTTTAGCAGACGATATATATACACACACGCAATGTGACGTGGCGCCGTAAGGTTAACGTCCGATAAGGTAGTTTAAAATAAAAGGAAAAATTAAGGTTAACGTCCTATTGGTTTTTGAAAATGCCGTACTGAATTAAATAGGAGAGGGGAAGGAGTCCTTAATTTGAATATTTGAGGTCAGTTTTATTTGAAAAGGAACGCTATTCATTAAACAGTCTCTGATTGGCTGTAGTGTACTAGACTAAACGGTTGTATAAAACCAATTAGTATTGGGTATAGGGGGCCACTAGATGAAAAAATTTCTTACACTAAAGACGTTGTTGTTAGAGACAAGGCAAGAGTACTGTCTTGGTTGCTAATTCTGCATAGCAGCTATCTGTATCGCCCTATTCAACAACCTAGTGTATAAAGTTTCTTTGATTGCGGTAAATATTGAAACCTTTATATTAACATTTATATTGTCATTTTTATCATTATTATGTATGCATTATTGAATTTGTATGAACCTTAAAGGGGAAACATTTATCTGGAGGGAAGGCAACATCACTCTGTGTTGTTTCACAGCGTTGTTAGGAACTGTATTAACCTGGTATAGAAAAGCCAGACAGGCTTTCGGCCATATGGGGAGAAAAGAAAATTAAATATTTATGATGAAAAGAAAAATGTTGTGTTATGACATAAGACCAGGAAGATCACTGGCCGTCTTCTTCAGCAAGTCACCGTGATTGTACATGACTTGATAGTATTAATGTAAAATGTTTCCTTTATCAAGGAAAATGTCAAACGGTGGTTTGAAAGTTATTTATCCAGAAGGGGGTACCAACCAAATTGAGAACGTTAACTAATTGTTTAGTTACCATACTGATGTCTGATGATATTGCCATGTTAGAATAATGAAAAGAGAGAGATTATTAGATGCTGAGTGGGACACATTTGTATTGTTCCAGAGTTTCATCTACGAGTGAAAGTGAGCCCAGGTGACCTAACACCTGTCCTTAAAGTATGCAGTGAGGCCTAACTACTGAGTGCCTACACAGTGATTCACCTATAGAAGCAGAAGCGTGTCTTGGCAGTGGATGCTGGCGTTTTATACATACTTCAACCAGCCTGGTTCCAGAGACCTCAGATAAGACTTGTCTGGGAAATTGATATCACAAACACTCCACTCTCTCAGTTTTTCACTAGATAGTATCAGACAGTGAGGAACAAAAACGTTCAATAAACTTGTACCCTTTTCTAGGAGCAAGAAATACTTGACATTTTCCCAGTTTGAGACATATAAATAATTGTGGGCTAACACCGACTCAATGACAGTTGTAAAATAATTGGTTGTAAATAATTTCATTATCATGTTGAGTTGATTATTCCTGTGTCAGAAGAATAACTAGATACAGGAAAATAAATTATAAAAAAAATAAGTTACATTCCAAACTTTACTCAGTGACTTGTTTAATCATTGTTTATTAGTAATAGGTGTAGTTGTTGTCTTGTTCATACATTTCATCACATTGCATATACCCTAGACACTTGCTAGACAACATACACACACCAATACACTTCAGTAGGGGAAGATATATAATCGGGTGAGGTCGTGGTGGAAGCAGACAAGTACCCTGTAAACTTATTTGTATTTAATAAACCTCAGGGACTTGCATAGCTGACCCCATACCAGATACCATTACTATAATATTGTAACCAATAAGAACAACGCGAAAACCGCGAGGTCCTATGTCCTTACTTCATGATCTTATAACTGCTGATAATATTGTCGATGACACAAAATCCTCTTATGAATATGTCATCGCACTTAGACACAAGATTATGAAGCATGCAAATTGGCAACTGCTTCTTCTGAATTTGCGAAACAGAAGGCAAGGGAATTTGCCAATAAAAAGAGATGTTTGCGTCAACTTTGTCCAGGTGACAAAGCATTTGTCTTGCTACCTTGTAGGGAAAATAGACTTCTCATTTCTTGGAAAGGTCCGTACGATATAATATCAAAAGTTTCCGATGTTGACTATATCGTCGATATTGACGGGAAGCGTAAAACCTTCCACATCAACATGCTCACGGAATTCCATGAACGTCCTGATTATTTACAACCTGTTTTCCAGGCAACGGACGATTTTCCAGTCCAACATGGACAGTACTCATCTCTGTCAGTAATACAGAATGAGGAAACGAGTTTCTCGGATGTAAATTTACCTTTTCCAATGATTCCTCTTCACTCTAATGAATCATGGAAAGATGTTGCTATTTCTCCAGAGTTATCTCCAGGAGAGCAGAAACAAGTTTCTACTATGTTAGAACAATTTCAGGATGTCCTTACTGACATTCCTGGTCAAACTGATGTCATTCAACATGACATTATTCTTACTGACCATAGTCCTATAAGAGTCAGACCGTATCCTATCCCGATACATTTTTCAAGCACAGGTAGAGAAAGAGTTAGATGAGATGATAGAGTTAAAAATTATTGAACCATCCACATCAGCATATTCTTCGCCGATGGTTATAGTACGGAAAAAAGACAATAACATACGTCTTTGCGTGGATTATCGCAAATTGAATCAAGTGACTAAATTCGATGCTGAACCTATGCCTTTACTAGAAGAGCTACCTACGAGACTATCGAATTCTCACTTCTTTACTAAACTCGATTTGTCTAAGGGATATTGGCAAGTTCCACTATCCGAACACGCCAAACCGTTTACTGCTTTTTTCGACGCCTAGGGGTCTATTCCAATGGAATTTCATGCCTTTCGGTCTTATGAACGCCCCTGCTACATTTGTACGCATGATGCGTCGAATCCTATCTCATCGCTCAGATGTCATTGCGTATCTTGATGACATCTGTCTTTTCAGTGATACTTGGAACGATCACTATAATGGTATAAATGAACTATTGTCTATCTTACGCGAGCATAACCTGACAGCGAAACCATCGAAAGCATGTATTGGTTTTAGCGAAATATCTTTCTTAGGACACCGTGTTGGTCATGGGTTCCTAAAAACAGAAGACCATAATACAAGTAAGATACTTAACATTTCTATTCCTAAGACTAAAAAGCAAGTACGAAGTCTCTTAGGTCTAATACAATTTTATGGACGATTCATCCCGAATCTGTCCTCCATTATGTCACCTCTTTCTTCCTTGCTAAAGAAAGGGTCTCCTAATGTAGTCCATTGGACTCAAGAATGTCAATCCTCTTTGGATAAGGTTAAAACTATGTTTTCTACTTCACCTATCCTAGTATTGCCTTCTAAGGATAAGACATTTATTCTTCGTAGTGACGCTTCATCCACCGGGATTGGAGCTGCACTAATGCAAGAGTACTCTGGAACTCTGCATCCTGTGATGTATATTTCTCGGAAATTAAATGCCGCAGAGAAGAATTACTCGGTCCTAGACCGTGAATTATTGGCTATGGTTTGGTCAATCCTTAAACTGCAAAGATTTCTTCTGGGCACGCATTTCATTGTGGAAACTGACCAGAAAGCTCTTACGGCTATTCAGAGTAAAAATCTGAAGAGCGCGAGATCAACGCGATACGCGATTGCTCTACAGCCATTTCATTTTTCGGTGCGAGCTATCCGTGGGTCAGAAAATGTGACGGCAGATATTTTGTCTAGATGCCCACATGATTCATAACTGTTATACAACTTTGATACAGTTGTTTCTATGTTGAAATGTGTACACATATGTAATATATCATATATTGATTGTAACACTACTCAGCGGTTCATTGATATTTATTCACCGCTGATCTTTCAATGTTTTTCGTCTTTGATGATCATGATGTTAAGATATCTTAGATGAAATTGATGTATAAACTAATGTGGAAATTGTGTCATTGCTAATATTGTAGTATGCGTTGGTGACACCTCTCTGGAAATATTTATACTTAGAGAAGTACTTTCTCTAAGGTCATAAAACTTATGCTTATCATCTGCGCATTGTATTGGTGCGTTGTGAGCCTATTGTATGTTGCTCCTAGATGTATTTCAAAAAAAAAAAAATGTACCATTTTTTTTCCCGAGGGGTGTGGTAATCTGTTGCGTGCATATTTTGACGCACATATTACAAAAATCGATATGGCTATTTAATATGGGAAAAATATAGACATTCATTCATTTGTGTATGAAAATGCTGTCTATGGTAAAAGCGAGAGAATCCATGGTTGATTCACACTTTTGATTATTGGAGTAATCGTTCTTGATATTGATCCGGCGCATGGATTGCTCTTACGTTTGTACTTATTTTTTAGGGCCAGAAAATATATTAATTTGCTTATTGTGTTTATGGCCTGAATTCATATGTATTACATATTATTAGTACAAGTAGAATCAGTCCTATATTGTATATTTTGGATGGGTAGGAGGGACTAGATTCTTGTTATTCCGGTCTAGCGGAAGTATGAGTTGTCTTGACAAGTCGTGATGAGTTCCGATGTACCGTGATAATGGCGGGTACGCACTTTTCGAAGGGCTGGTAGATTCTTAAGGAAATATGATTCATGAAGTGGTTTTCTTCTAAAGGAGATGGTATCTCTACTATAGTTTATGTTAGAGACTCTCCTAAGGTACGGTACAATGTATAATTCGGACTCCATGTATTGCCAGACCCTATATTGATGATCTCATGTCGATTCGACCTAGATGGAACATTTGTGCTTCGTATCGCTAGGGTCGTGTTTTGTATCGACGAAGATGACAGACTTTCCTGCAGCGGTTATGGCTACGTGAATTAACCTGATCACCGTAGAGCTGTATGGAAACATTTATGAAATCATTTATATACCCATTATAAATTAACTCTGGCTTATATTCTCCTTCCTATGAATGAGTGAACGACAACTCAGGGAGGCAGCCATGTTAGATTTCGGTCATCATATGTTTTGATCACTGCCAAGAGAACAGATTATTTATCCTATTATCGGACAGTGACAGGAGATCTCAATCTTGCTAGAAACCCCCTCTTTCGTGGTTTCATAATATATGCTACAAACTATGGACGTCAAGTAACTTTAGTTATTTACCGATCTGCCTTCACTGACGCGTTTAGTCAGATAGGGGAATGCGGCCATAATGTATCATGACAATTGAACTTTTGATGTACTGCCCATTATTTCTGAATGTGTCATGACTTCAGATCTGCTATGTATACCTACAAATTGATATGTCAACATACCATGATGTACTCGTATGTCCCAGTGTGTACGTCTGAATAAATTGAGTAAACAAAGATTCCAGCAGTCTGCATTGGTGCCTTGTAGACACAAGTGTATGAGTGGTTATATTGGTCAGCACACGAACAGTACACCATTCGCGGTAATCACACTCTACACTTCTACTTCATACATACACCATCCTGCGTCGGTTGGAGTGACCAAGTTTAGGGCCTGCTTCCCCTGGAGCCTTTGCCTTCCTTAACTCAGGACTAGGGTGAGTTACCCATTTACAGCTGGGTAGACTGGGGGCATGCCTGATCTCAACAACACACCACTCTTCCTTACAGAGCATACAGACTGACACTTTACGGAGTGGAAAGAAGAAAAGAAACTTTACAATGCCCTAAAAAGAGGTAATCCTGTTAAGTGCTAATCTTGGAAAGGGTTAATCATGAAGAAAAATGTATCCTGAAAAGAGCTAATCCTGAAAAAGGTTAATCCTGGAAAGGGTTAATACTGGAAAGGACTAATCCTGGAAAGGACTACTAATACGCCACTGGAACAGGTGAAATTCTTCCGTCTTGTAAATCTAACGGGCTTACATGCTACATTCCTGGACAGGTCAATATACTTTTTAAGGAAATCAGTGCTAGCGTTGGTAGCGAGGTAGGTCATAAGTTAACTATTGATGTGGCTGAGGAACACGTGACATATAAGAGATTCCCCGGTGGGGAATCCAGCCTAATAATAATACTCATTGAATGGAATAGCCCGGGGACTGCTTCTAGTATTGCACGCAAAGAACTAACGGAGCTCCCTATGTTGATAACTGGACCAGTTACTGGGGACCAAAGAATAAGAACTATAAGAACTGTATACCCTCCCTAACCATGCCATAAGGGACGACTAAGGAAGTTTATGCGTGAAGTTAGCAATTTGAAACCCGCTCTGCGAGGAAAACTATTGTGTCAATGCGCAGGCTTCTACAGTGGTCGCTTCATTGTTCCCATGGAAACGCGAATGAGACAAGACATACGAAAATGACAAAATAGAAAACAGAATAGTTGTAAGAACCTATCAGCGAATTGAATATATTAATGTAATTTAATAAAGCAGACGAATGAAATAAGTACATAGGTTTTGTTTGTTTTTTCTTTTAATTCTTTCTTTCTTCTTGTAAAAGGGTGGGAAGTGAACTACATGGGTTAAAATGTGAAGTATAAAGATGAGTGGATGGTTTGATAGTATAAAGGTGAGTGAATGGTTTGATAGTACAAAGATGAGTGGATGGTTTGATAGTACAAAGATGAGTGGATGGTTTGATAGTACAAAGATGAGTGGATGGTTTGATAGTACAAAGATGAGTGGATGGTTTGATAGTACAAAGATGAGTGGATGGTTTGATAGTACAAAGATGAGTGAATGGTTTGATAGTACAAAGATGAGTGGATGGTTTGATAGTACAAAGATGAGTAGATGGTTTGATAGAATAAAGATGAGTGGATGGTTTGATAGTACAAAGATAAGTGGATGGTTTGATAGTACAAAAATGAGTGGATAGTGTGATAGTACAAAGATGGGTGGATGGTTTGATAGTACACAGATGAGTGGATGGTTTGATAGTACAAAGATGAGTGGATCGTTTGATAGTACAAAGATGAGTGGATGGTTTGATAGTATAAAGATGAGTGAATGGTTTGATAGTACAAAGATGAGTGGATGGTTTGATAGTACAAAGATGAGTGAATGGTTTGATAGTACAAAGATGAGTGGATGGTTTGATAGTACAAAGATGAGTGAATGGTTTGATAGTATAAAGGTGAGTGAATGGTTTGATAGTACAAAGATGAGTGGATGGTTTGATAGTATAAAGATGAGTGAATGGTTTGATAGTACAAAGATGAGTGGATGGTTTGATAGTACAAAGATGAGTGAATGGTTTGATAGTATAAAGGTGAGTGAATGGTTTGATAGTACAAAGATGAGTGGATGGTTTGATAGTACAAAGATGAGTGGATGGTTTGATAGTACAAAGATGAGTGGATGGTTTGATAGTACAAAGATGAGTGGATGGTTTGATAGTACAAAGATGAGTGGATGGTTTGATAGTACAAAGATGAGTGGATTGTTTGATAGTACAAAGATGAGTGGATGGTTTGATAGTACAAAGATGAGTGGATAGTTTGATAGTACAAAGATGAGTGGATGGTTTGATAGTACAAAGATGAGTGGATGGTTTGATAGTACAAAGATGAGTGGATGGTTTGATAGTACAAAGATGAGTGGATGGTTTGATAGTACAAAGATGAGTGGATGGTTTGATAGTACAAAGATGAGTGGATGGTTTGATAGTACAAAGATGAGTGGATGGTTTGATAGTACAAAGATGAGTGGATGGTTTGATAGTACAAAGATGAGTGGATGGTTTGATAGTACAAAGATGAGTGGATGGTTTGATAGTATAAAAAGGTAGTCCCATAGAAGATACTGCCGTAGGCGAGTGAAGTGTTACAGAGATGGAGTGACCAGATTTCTTCCGCTGCCATTGCCTTCCGTAACTCAAGAACAGATTCATGTTCTCATTTACAGCAGGGTAAGCTGGATCATGGCGATACCATGATTCGAACCTGGCACCTGAGCCGCAGAGACCACTCTCACAATCAGATGCTCTTTGAAAGTGTACGGATAAGATTTCGGTACAGGTAAATACCACGAAAAAAACTGATGTTACCCGCTCGGCAGAAGAGAACAAGTGATAATCTTCAGACTTTGCACTGGCCATAACAGATTGAGATACCATCTATTCAACAGATTAAAGATAGGAACTACTGATGAGTGTGACTGTGGCACAGATAAAATAACTGCCGAACATCTGCTTCAAAGGTGCCCAACATATGAGGAACAGAGAAAACGCATATGGCCATCACCAGTACCATTCCTGGAGAAAAATCTACGGAGATATCAACAGCCTCAGGCTGACCACTGCTTTCTTTGAGCCTATTCAAGTTGACATCTGAGGGTGAACGAAGAAGAAGGAACGGGTAAATATTTCTTGTTGATAGGAGCTTTACCTCGTTTTAACAGAGGGAGATCAGTTGGGTGGCGGGTTGTCTCCCCTGCTCTGCAGGATAGTCTACTAGTGGTCGAACCTCGAGCAAAATGACGAGGGTTTTCAAAGGTATCAACCTCCGCTAATGATTACTATTGGCAGACATATCAATAGAAGGATGATGCTTTTATTTCAGGGAGTCTCACAGGAATTTGTAGAGTCGGAAGTATAGCTATTGCGTCATCTAGGTTGTTATAAACGTTGTATTCTCCGCCCAATTCTGTGAGATAATATGATTTGACTCGTATTTTATGAGCTCCCAACTGAAGATGATTCAGCAAAATATTATGTTTATAGCTCTCTCTCTCTCTCTCTCTCTCTCTCTCTCTCTCTCGGATATAGTATATATGATGAGAGAGAGAGGAAGGTCAGAATGTCAGACGGGCCTGCGTGCCCAATTCTTAACCCTTTGAAAATAAAGTTCGTTCGTTCGTTCGTTCTCTCTCTCTCTCTCTCTCTCTCTCTATATATATATATATATATATATATATATATATATATATATATATATATATATATATATATTGTGACAGGTTATGAGAACAGACTACAGTTAATCCGTCCTCTTGCTTCCCATCGGCGCCCCTCATTACGTTCCACTTTGGGTCCACCTTGCTTTACTAATTAGCATGCACGGGTTATTATGCATAAGCCATGCCTTTTACTAGCTGTCGAACTCATAATTTTAGCCACGCCTATTTTGTCTTGTTCCACGCGCTGACGAAACAGCTATTCGGATCTCTAACTGTCATTCCTTGTAAAGGGGACGGGCGAATTGCGTTTGCCTGAATCCCGATGAAACCAGAGCTGTCAGATTACGACATACTGACAGTTGCACGGTCCCAGAAACACGGGCAAGGCAACGGCTTTTGAAGTTCCATGCAGAGCTCGTTAATCGCCGAGATCTGAAGCCTTTTTGTTGTCGAGTCATCAGGTAACATAGCGAACGGAGAATTCTTTGTCTTGGAAGAGAGAACCCCGCTTGATTCCTGCTGATTTGCCGAGGCGCGACTTTCGTCATCTTTCAGCGAAAATTACGATATTCGAGTATATACACTTCATCTATCTAAACTCAATTATCAGTCGCTTCAGGAAATTTTTGAAAATATCTAGCTCGCTATCACAAGAGCCATATTACAATTGGATTACTTAGATTCGTCGAGATAGTTCATTTTTCTGTATTGCGGTAAATATATATATTAGCATTTAAGGAATCTAACGTGTTAAAGTTTTCATTATATTTCACTGGGATTTTCGGTGTAAATTGAATGGCGTATTAAATAACATATAGCTAATTTTTCCAGCTGTAACGTAAATTTAATTACTTGCTATTTCCCAGTAAGAGATGCTTTAATTAACTATAAGACGCTAGGCGATTGATAATTGACGGAATACAATTTACTTCTATTCATCATGTGTAATTTTATAAATGACTAGTGTTCATATCTCGTGTGAAAAGCGGTAAGATAAGCTTGACACTTGTGGTTTTTAAATATAATTTAATACCGGAGTGGTTAAGAGGTCTTGCCGTAACGCGTGTTAGGTTAGGATATGTATATTATTGTTAAAATGTTTGTATTTTTTCCTACATCTAGGCTGATCATAACCCTGCAACCTACCGGTCTTATAATCTTACAAACTATCCAGAGATATTACGTTGTTGTTGAGTCTTCGAGTTTTGACCTGTGCGGTCTAATTTCCTCATTCATGAGAGAGGCCAAACTAAAACCAATAACTGTAACATTAGCTGGACTTGAAAATTACCAGATTTTATATTAATCTCACTGGCCCCTTGTGGCTATATATATATATATATATATATATAGTTATATATATATATATATATATATATATATATATATATATATATATATATATATATATATATATATATATATATATATATATATATATATATATAGAGAGCCGCCGATGATTATCATCCTTTAATTTTTTTTCATCACGTCACAGAGTGTCTCAGCCACCAGAGGCTAGACAACACCGGAACAATATACCTATATTTATTCCTATGACGGTGACCACCACACAGAAGACTTATCCCAACCAACTAAAGGCAGTGATAAGGGAATTATCCAGGAAAATAATTAACTCATCAACTTCAGCGACGACCTGAAAATTAGCAGTCAGCAACCAGGATAGTCTGGGGCTGAAATTGGCGAAGAATCTGACTCTGTATAGTCTTAGTACTTGTTAGAGTTTAATTCCATTGAATACCTGCGACCACTATTGGGTAAGCGAATATGAGTGTGGCCACTGTATGAGTGAAGTGAATGACCAGAAAGAGAGAAGCATATTATTTTCTTTTGTTACCATCAGTGTACTAATCTTCTCTTTTTTTTCCTCACTAATCTGAGTATTCACGGGATAGATTAAATTAGAAACATGTTCGTTTCCCGTACTGACTATTCCCTTTCTGTGACGGATAGGATGAAATTCAGCTGTCCCTGAATTGACGGATGATAACAAGAGTACCCTTGAATAGCAACGAGGCCCCTGAATTTGTGTGTAGTTAAATCGCAACGTGTTTCCAACGTGGAATTCTACCACGCGTGCTAATTAGTATGCACTATCCAACGTGGATTTTCTCCACGCGGGCTAATTAATATGTAAACAGTTATCATGCGAGGATCCAGGAGTTTCGTTTGTCTTAGGTTTAGCTAGCCAAGCCTACCACCTATCTCTAGAGCTATGAAAATCAAAGCATTTCCCTACCTTTTTCTGTCATCCCGTCTAGAAGGGCGTTGCCAGAGGAAAACGGCAAAGCGGCTACCATCAAAGACGTGTAGTCCCAGAAGAACGAAGCAGATTTTTTCTCACCTATGGTTCACATGTTTAATCGAACCGGTCAAGAGGACTAATTCTATAAAGTTCCCTGGCCTGATGAGGCAGAACTGACAGTACGAACTTATTTAATTAAACCCAGATGACAGAAAACACTATTCCTAACACCAACTTCTACAGAGAACCTTTACGGCTATTTCTTTCCAAAGCAGCCTGGCAGTAACATTCTGCTGTTTGAGATATTTCCCCGTCATTACGACAGAATCCTAGAAAACAAACTTATTCCCAATTAAATACCAGCAAATCAAACGAAGAAGACCCACCATGAAAATTATAAATCAACGCACCCATCCAGCGAAAACTCCGAGAGAAAATAGCAGTGCCTATACGGAGATTTCTGGGGCTGAACGGGACAAAATTCACAGGACATATAATAGTCTTTAATACATTTGTGTTTGATAAATTCTTTGGACGTATGCAGTGTCGGCAGAGGGTAAGTTTGACTGTTGTGAGCGCTTACTGTATGAATGTAGAGCGGGAAAACGGAACGAAAGAATTTATTTATTAAGTTACGACTAATATAACACCTTCTCTGTTATCTATCTCTCACTAAGTCTGAAGGCCCACTGGATAGTAAAATTACAGACATACCTTGTACCCATCCTGACTACCCCACTCCCCATTGTTAATCACTAGTTTTGATCTTTTGGGTAAATAACCCCCCGGGCTTGATCATTCCTAGGTTTTCCATATTCCAGAGGGAGGGTCGATGAGAGTATATTTTGTTCTTTTCTCTTATGTAACTATTATTCAAATGATGAAATGATAACGATGTATTTTATGTTGTGATCTATATTTTTCTAAAGTTATAATAAACTTAATCAACCTTACGCTATTAGTTTTTTGGTCAAAACCTCCCCTGCCCCTTATATGTGCCCATAGTTACCTGTTCGTTTCTACGTATATATGTATTGATGTCACAAAATTGTTTGTGTGTGCGTACGAGAGGATAGTGTATTAGAATCAGTATCTAGTGGAAAAAAATACGTCTCCATTTAAGTGTGTCGTACTAGATAGGTTGGATTGAGCAATTACGCAATCAAAGACTGTAATTTTTCCTACACCCTGTAATCCTCGTAAACAGGACTATTTCTCACACCTTTCTCTCACCTAGATTTCACCATCTCACCTCTGCTCGATTGGGACCATAACAATAAGGCCTATATATAAAACTTACGACAGTACCTCATTGTTAACTTTTGATCTTTTGGGTTAATTACCTCTGTTGGGATCTTCTTCGTTTTTCCTTTACAAGAGCGGAAAGCCTATTGGGTTAATTTCTTTTTTTTTTTTTTTTAACTGTAAACCATGCTTATTGATGTAGATGCTTGATGTTGTGATTTTCTAGTGATAATAAACTTAATAAAACCTTAAGTTATCGTGTTGGTCAACCCCTGCCCATATATGTTATCCATAGTTTGTTTTCACGTTTGTGCGTATTTGTCACCGAATATTGTGTAAGTGGGTGCAGTGTAACTTGTATTGTTGTATAAGGAGAGAAAGTGCGTCTGATTTAAATATAGTCATAAAGATAGGCTGGATTAGAGATATTACTCAATCCTGAGACAGTTCTTTCTCTTACACTATTACCCCTCGTGATAAAAAAACTAAAAAAGGGTGACAATCGACAATGTGGAAACCACAGAGGCATATCCCTTCTCAGTGTCCCTGGTAAAATCTACTCTAGAATCCTAGAGCAGAGACTCCGATGCCTAGCTGAGCCACAATTGGATGAAGCCCAGTGCGGATTCCGAGCAAACCGAAGTACTCAAGACCTAATCTTCACACTCAGGCAGCTGAGTGAAAAGGCCCTTGAGTACAAGAGTGAGATCCATCTTTGTTTCATAGATCTGGAAAAGGCGTTTGACAGGGTCCCCTGGAGCGAACTTTGGGACTGTTTGGCAAGGAAGAACATTCCAGCACCTCTGATTCATGCTATACAAAGCTTCTACAAGTCTTGCAGAAATTATGTGAGGACAGCAAACTATAAGTCAGAAGAGTTCAGGACCACCACTGGTGTAAGACAAGGCGATATCCTGTCACCTTATCTTTTCATACTCCTCATGGACGATGTCATCAAGGCATGTACGGAGAGAACAAGAAAGTATTCAGTGGGGTACTGGAAGATGAGACAGGTCTGTATTTCAGAGCTAGCATTTGCTGATGATGTTGTCCTGATTGCTAAATCAGAGACACATCTCCAATCCAACCTGCAAGTCTGGAAGGAAGAGCTGGAGAAGAGAGGGATGGTCATAAGCAGCTCTAAAACAAAATCCATGGTGATATCACGAGAAGAAAGAAAACATCAGATTAAGTTGGGAGAACAGGTCCTGGAGCAGGTCGACCACTTTAAATATCTCGGAGCTATTATAGACCGAAAGGGGGGCATCAAAGAAGAGTTGGCCACTCGAAAAGCAGCGGCTGGGAGACTTTATCAGGCCATAAATCGAGGATTCCTCAGCAAGAAAGAGGTTGGTAAGAAAACGAAGATGGCTGTATACCGCTCCACCTATGTCCCAGTCTTGACATATGGATGCGAGTCATGGGCAATGACTACAACCCACAAAAGCCAGATTCAAACCTCAGAAATGAGGTATCTGAGGAAGGTGGTTGAAGTAACAAGAAGAGACATGGTCCGCAACCAGACGATACGTCAAGGCCTAAAATCCCACCCGCTGCAGACCCAAATAGAACAGTCCCAACTAAGATGGTTTGGCCATGTCTGCAGAATGGGAGAAGATCGGCTACCACGACAAGCATGGGAAACAAAGAGCCAGGGATCCAGACCTCCAGGACGACCCAGAGTCCGCTGGGAGGACAATATTAGACAATCTTTGAAGGACCGAGGACTAGAATGGAACCAGGCCAGGAAAAAGACAGCCGATAGGATAGTCTGGCGCTCTCTCTTCCAAACCTCTACACCTCACGGTAGAAGAGGAACGACTAAGTAAGTAAGTAAGATAAAAAAAACTATTTCTTACACCTTACTCTCATATAGTTACCACCCACTATCACCTCTGCTCGGACAGGACCAAAATATCTCAGACCTATCTTATCAAAAATTACGACATATATATATATATATATATATATATATATATATATATATATATATATATATATATATATATATATATATATATATATATATATATATATATATATAGAGAGAGAGAGAGAGAGAGAGAGAGAGAGAGATATAGAGATATAGATATATAAATGTTACAAACATACCCATTTCCCGTTCCTTCCGAAAAGTGGGTGAAATGTGTTCACCATAGTCACGACCTGCACGTGAAAAGCAAATTTCAGCAATGTTATCAACAGGTTTTGCCATAGGAAGCCTTTTCAAACATGCATTATTTCCCTTTCCATCACGTACATTTGATTGACCTTGGAGGTACACACACTTAACACAGATTTGATTTATTGTCAGATTAACAAACATTGTTTAAGCATGCAACAAAATGCAGCAAAACTTTTTTGACTGAGTGTTCAGGTTTAAAAAAAAAACAGCTTAGTTGAAATGACCTAAAAATTGAAAGTGGCCTTTAACTTTTTTTGAGCAGTATATATATATATATATATAATGAGTCATAAGGATGCAGACGTCAAATTCACTCGAACTCATTGACTATCTCAACTAATCTTCTTCTTCTTCTTTGATCCATAGCCGCCGACCGTCAAAGCAGTCAGTGGCCATCACGCCTGGTTGCGTCTTGAGGGCAGCAACAAATTGATTCCACTTTGCTCGGTCGGCGGCCATCCTTCGTACAGTGCCCCAACTCTGGTTCATTCTTTGCATCTCGGCTTCCACAGTTCTTGGCCATGTTGTTTTTGGTTGGCCTCTCTTTCGCTTTCCTTCGGGGGTCCATAGCATAGCTGTTCTTGTGATGGCATCGGGGTCTCTTCTGAGGATGTGGTCAACCCAACTCCAGCCTCTGCCAGTTATGATGGTGTGCATGTCCTCCTGGTTACTCCGAATAAATAGTGCATGGTTGCTGATGTTATTCGGCCAAAAGATTCGGAGAATTTTCCTTAGGCAGATTGTGTGGAAGGAGGACAGTTTCGACATTTCCTTCTCTGTTACTCTCCAGCATTCCACACCACAGAGAAGCACAGAAAGTACACAGCTCTCACACAGTCTTAATTTGGTGTTTGTGCTGGACTGGGACGACTTCCAAATGTTGTTGAGACTAGCAAAGGCTGTTCTCGCTTTATTCATTCTGTTGTTAATGTCCTTGCTTGTTCCGCTGTCAGGTGTTACTATGCATCCTAGGTAAGTAAATGTGTCTGTCTGTTCTAACTTCTGGTTCCTTTTTGTTATTGGCTCAGGATTGCCCACATAGAGTGTCATGACCTCTGTCTTCTTCAGATTGATATTCAGAATAACCTGCTGGCTATACTTATCCAGTCTATCGGTTTTTTTCTTGTATGTGTTGATGTGAATGTGCAAGTAGTGCAAAGTCATCTGCATATTCCAGGTCTTCCAGTGTAGAAAACGTTGTCCATCTAATTCCTCTTTGACTGCCCTCTGTTGTCTGGCGCATCACTCAATCTATGGCTGTCAAAAATAATGTTGTTGTTAAGTTGCATCCCTTCCGTACTCCTGTTTTCACTTCGAAAACTAGATTACTCAATTCAACACTTCATGTAATGTTAGAATAGAGGCTTTTTATAATGGAAACAATGCAGCTGGGAATTTCATAAGCCCTCAGTATTTTCCATAGGCTGTCCCTGTGTATGATGTCAAAAGCCTTTTCAAAATCAACAAAGTTAATGTATAGCTGTCTCTGCCATTCTGAGCACTGCTCCATGATGTTCCTGAGGGTGAATATATGATCTGCACATCTTCTGTTCGATATTCCGTTTATGGTCAACTGCTTTTGAAATTCTCTGGATGATTATCCTGCCTAGTATTTTACTGGGAACTGAAAAGAGAATAATTCATCTCCAGTTGTTGCAGTCTGCAAGGTCGCCCTTCTTGGGCAATTTGACAATTATTCCTTTTCTCCACTCTGTTGGTGTTGTCTCAGTGTCCCAGACTTGTGCAAATAGTGGTTCTAATAGTTTTGATGCTAGTTCAGGGTCTGCCTTAAATACCTCAGCATTTAAGTTATCGTGGCCAGGAGCTTTTCAATTCTCTAACCCTTTGATTGCTGTGATGATTTCTTCCTTTCGTGGAATGTCTGTATTAACATCTAGATCATTTTCAGCCTCAGGAACATTCAACTGTGTCTCTGGTGGTTCCTTGTTCAGAGTTTCTCTGAAATGCTCTGCCCATCTTGTTTCCTGCCCGTGCTGTGGTGATGAGATTTCTTTGCTTGTCTCTTACTAACGTTACATTGTGTGTACATCGTTTTCCACTAATAGTTTTAGTTAATTTATAAACCGTGCTTTGTTCATTTCTCAGTGCTGCCTCTTCTGCCTGTCTTGCAAGGTCATTCAGAAATGTCCTTTTGTTATCACGGGTTTGACGTTTTACTTCCTTGTCCAGCTGACTGTACTGTTCACTATATTGCCTTTAACCTGGGAGAATTAGCTTCTATTTTCTTTCTTTTAATTTCCTTTCTCTTCGATATGTTGTTTAACGTTTCTGGTGTTATTCAATCTTGTCTCTTTTTTTCCTGGAATCCCAAGCATAACTAGCTGCTTTCCTTGTATATTGTTGAGATGGTGTTGAGATGGTCGACATCATCGGTCGCTGTTCTTTCCTAGCTTTTGACAATCTGATATCGTCTCTTTACATCTACGACGAAAGCTTTTCTGGTGAGGGGGTCTTTAAGTTTAGTGTTGTTATATCTTTTCTGTTTGACTGCAACGGATCCAGCAGCTCAACTAATGCGCCGAGAATATTCAAGTTGATCTGCCTGATGATGATCTCACACACTTTTTGGGTGGGAAAAGAGATGCAATCAAGTTTCCACCAGCCAGAGCGAAATGGCTTTGGGAACAACTGGACGAAGCCTTGTCAAAAACAGTTGGATAACAACTTGAAACAGATGACTTTGGAGAAGAAGCTGGAAATCTTCGGCGACATAATATATCTTCACTGTCGCAAAGCGTTTGGAGTCAGGGAGGCAATTGAAAGTATCCAACCACTAAAATGTAGAAGACAAATCAGAATAGAAGAGATCATGAAACAGAAGAAGCATGCCCGAAAACTGTTCAAGAACGCAGTCGCCACAGAAAAGGAAGGATTACGACAGGTTTAGGAGCACCTGAAAGGCCAACATAATGCCCTTTGTAGAGCAGAAAGGTGGTGCAGGAAAAAAAGGAAAACACGGAGGGATTGGGAAAGATTCTTCAAGGGGCCCTTCAACTTCGCCAAAGAAGTGTTTGAGCAACCACTGTCGGGAGCTATAAACATCAGGAAAGAAGACCTGGAAGAACTCCTTAGAATGACCTGTGCAGATGGTCGCAAAGATCAGCCGCTCGGCAGCATGGCAGGCCTTAGATGAGTTAGTAAGCCAGGCACTGAATTCAACACTAAGCCCCCAACACTGCAAGAAATAGAAAGCATAGTCCAGAAATCCCGGTGCAAGTCAGCTCCAGGTCCTAATGGGGTCCCATATGTTGTGTATAAGAGATGTCCTGAGGTGCCAAACGACTGCTCCGTTTGCTGAAAAATGCACGGAGAACTGTCACGAGTAGAGAAGATAGTCTGCCTGAGACAAGACAAACGGCTGAGTGAGGAGTAGAAAATAGAGGAAAGTCTGAAATAGCAAATGTGAATATTGAGTGGAAGTGTGACAGTCAGGCGTACAAAGATGATAAACACTCTTTTTTCCTGCCACTCGGACTTATTTAGATGTTAACTACACTCACACTCTCTTTCTCACTTATCAACAAATAAATAGATCTACGAAGTAAGGGATTGGTACCCACCAAGTGGTTTTCATATTCAACAACCACAGATGGGAAGGTAAGAAGACAATACTGATCCGCTGCTAATACTAAACACAACACAATAATAACAACCCCAACACAAAACCACCAAATATAAAACACAAAAACCCCAACAATAATGGAGAGAGGTAAACACATATTCCAACAC
Source organism: Oreohelix idahoensis (assembly GCA_024509875.1). NCBI lineage: Eukaryota > Metazoa > Mollusca > Gastropoda > Stylommatophora > Oreohelicidae > Oreohelix > Oreohelix idahoensis. The sequence continues at coordinate 29,199 of JAMPIV010017546.1, forward strand.
AACCAGTACTTCTAGGAAGATTAATTAATGTCCGTCACACGTCTCTGAGATAGAATCCCTGTCTGTCAGTGAGGTAATATCCTGGACATGAACCAATGATCGAATAAATTCTATGCCTTTTCGTCGATTTTAGAATTTCAGATAAATCCAATGGGTGACGAGGACATTGGGAAATATATATTTCAGTGTGATTCAAATGATAATTAACACTGATATCTCGTTGGTTGAATGAGTCCAAACTTAGGTTTGCGCAAGCGGTGCGGCATAATATATCCGAGTGACGCGGCCAGTTCAATTGCGACTGGGCGTATCGCGAACAGGGCCCACCGGTCTGCAACAAAGACAGGATGGGCACTCTATTCTGAAGTTTGGTAAGCTTGAGTGTTGATGGTTTAAGAGGTTTAGCAGCTACAAAAGCATAGGGTACCAGCAGCTGGGTACTCAACTCTGCCTTCCTGGTAATGGGTTTAAGGATTTAACTAAAACCGATCTCAACTCGAGAACTCGGTCGAGGAGATGATACCAGATCTTTGACGAAATGCTGGTTTCGATACAAACAATCGACAACCCCACCCTCCCCTTATCCCAAGTTATCTTGGAGCGTCAAACAGGTTTGTACTGGCTGATTAAGCACATTCACCCCGTCGCTTATTGCCTTGGTATCAGCCAATGGATGGCCACGCAACACGCTATGGATAGGGTCAGCACTGCGCTCGCACATGGAAGTTGCGTAACGGTCTAAGGCTTAATTGTAAACAATTCGCGGGTCTGGCAGACCAGCGACGTGAGGCGTCTATCCTCCAAGAACCAACCTTGGGTTACACACACCAATAAAGTCAATATTTACAAGTATGGCCTCAAACCATAACTTATCGGGGAACTCATAAATATCCCGTTTGCAGATGATTTGTATAAGTCGACAGGTACGCACACTTTTATACCTCTCTCAAGGAACTCATTGCAATAAAAATGGAGTTTACAGTTGTATTAACAAAATTGACATAAACACACACACACTGTCCCTTGAATACAATTATTAAAGGTCCCATCTATGTAGTTTTAGTGGTACTTAGCGAACATAAAATTAATCCACCTAAAAATAGATTCTACCTACACAAACTACCTAAATAAAATTAGCGCTCTTACTGAGATGCCAAGAAATCCACTACATCAACAGAGTTCCTGGAGCACTAAGTGCCAAACAACAAAAGAGTTCAGACTTTATAGTACTCTCAGGCCACAGGTGTTCGGCCACCTGCGATTTTGAGTGACTCTTTCGCCTGGATTGCAACGTAAAATGACGCAACCGCTACAGAACCCCGAGTCGTCGGTTTCCCGTTTTCCGTGGACGAAACGCCGTGCTAAAAGAGAGAGACCGCCAATTCTGGCGTACTCGGGTCTACCCGTGGATACACGAAAGGCGATGGCTTTCCCTGGTGTCAAAGGCCAAGGAATGTTTGTCACTCTACTCCCAGAACCCGAGTGCCAGGTTTTAACTCGTGGTCAAAGAACTCTAAGAAATATGCCGGTTTCCGCGACAGAGAGTCCTGGACGCGTCAAAAATTTCTCCTGCCACCATTAAAGAAAGTGAACCTGTGAACCTGTCAGGAGTAAACCTGTCAGATTTAAAATGACAGGTCAGTTACCCCACGTTACAACTACAGGAGACCGAAAAAAAATGAAATGGGAGGGCCAAAAATCAAACAGAATTTAGGAGGTTGCCTAAGCTCAAAGCTAGTGGAAAAAAATTTAAAACCCATCGTCACAAAAACCAAGCTTGTAAGCAAAGAATGGAGAAAGGCCAATGGAGTCTACATCTTGAAGGAACAAAATTCCACAGACATCAGTCAGTTCAGGCCAATCTCACTATTTAATGTGGAAGGGAAGATATTCTTCTCAGTAATGGCTAAAAGGCTCACCTCATACCTCCTGGAAAATGGTTACATTGACACTACCATCCAGAAATGAGATATCCCATGTACACCAGGGTGTCTAGAGCATGCCACCATGATCTTGGAAGGTTCCTTGGACTTGTGATATTTAATACTATAGTTGAGGTTTCATACTCTCTAATTTTAGACAATATCCCTAGTCCTTTGGCCTGTCATATAATGGAATCCTTAAGATTATTCCGTATCATGGCTGTCTGTGATCTCCTGATGGAGGTAAGAAAATGCGGTTGGAAATCTTCGAACGTACTAGGTTTTAAGGTTGAATTGCCTGTCTGCGCACAGATGGCACCTTGTGGCGTTCTGTTGGGTGACACCCAATCATAAGCACGTTTAGTTTAATATTCTAATTCCAAACCAATCACAAGTATAGTGTCTTATTTTTAGTAGGCTTTACCCCCACCACTCATCTAAATAGTTTACATGACCATATAAAGTACTCTCCTCTACGTATCATTGTTCCCAAAGTCATTATTTCACACGACCTGCTCTTCATTATTACTTCTGAAAAATCTCTTCCAAGATTGCCTCTCTCCAGCCATCTGCCGGAAGCGATTGTATCATTTCCTCGTGTTCCATTACTGAAGATTGTTAAATTACGATAAACTCAAAGATGGGCCGTGTAGTACCCTACGTTATCTCTTAAATGACCGTCTGTTTTTACCACTATTGGACTCATCACCAGATGAGCGGAAGTTGTTATGCAATCTAACTGAGAATAGACAGCTTAATACGCGACTATTGCTGGCGTTCAGCACACAAGTCAAGGTGGCATTGTTCCCCTTCTTGCTAAACGCCGACGGCCACAAAGAAAGATAAACGGGTAAGAAAGGTGGCGAGCCGGTAGAGTACGTGAGGTGAACCCGGCAGTGAAGATACTATCGATAGATGCAGATAATAACCGGATGAGGAGAAAAAAAATATGGTCATGTGAGGACTGACCGAGAGGAGTTCAGACAGGGAAATTGAACTACCGAAATTAGACGTATTTCGTCCCATCAACCTAGACACAAGAATCGTCGGTTATATTAGGGCACATTTCCGTAGATAAAAGACCTTGTGGTCTGGTGTTTATATTATCCAACGGGATAATTATGTCAGTTGTAAGGATGAAGGACCTATGTCCCAGTCTTGACATATGGATACGAGTCATGGGCAATGACTACAACCCACAAAAGCCAGATCCAAACCTCAGCAGAAATGAGGTATCTGAGGAAGGTGGTTGAAGTAACAAGAAGAGACATGGTCCGCAAACAGACGATACGTCAAGGCCTAAAATACCACCCCCTGCAGACCCAAGTAGAACAGTCCCAACTAAGATGGTTTGGCCATGTCTGCAGAATGGGAGAAGATCGACTACCACGACTAGCATGGGAAACAAAGAGCCAGGGATCCAGACCCCCCAGGACGACCCAGAGTCCGCCGAGAGGACAACATTAGACAATCTTTGAAGGACCGAGGACTAGAATGGAACCAGGCCAGGAGGAAGACAGCCGATAGGATAGTCTGGCGCTCTCTCTTCCAAACCTCTACACCTCACGGTAGAAGGCGAACGACTAAGTAAGTAAGGATGAGGGAATATCGAGTGTTTTCAGGCAGGCATGTCGTAAAAGGCGATATTATGAGGTTGTGCTTAGAGCTGGCATCATCGTCATATAAAATAAATTGTTACAGAAACCATCACTACAAATGCACGTAAATGTTTTCCTGAGACCTTCCTGTACGACGACCAGCTGCTATAGTGGATTTTTGCTCCACAAGGAACGAACGTGAAGATGGTGACTCTCTTGTCGACTTCTATTTCATATCTGCCATACTCTGTTTATAACCCGTGTAGTTCACGGGGGGGTCTATGAGGAGACAAGGAAAGAATAGGGCTACTGTACCCTCAAGAATGTCGTAAATGGGTACACAAGGCGACTAATATGAGATTGTGCAAAAGGCTGTCAGCCTCATCAAGTAGAACAAATTGTCACAAAATTCACTGCTACAAGAACATATGATTGCTAGGCGCAAACTTTCTAGAATCTTACCAGCTGACCAGCTGACCATTGGACGAGTGGACCAGCTGAACATCGGACTAGCTGACCATCGGACGAGCGGACCAGCTGAACATCGGACCAGCTGACCATCGGACGAGCGGACCAGCTGACCAGCGGACCAGCTGACCATCGGACGAGCGGACCAGCTGAACATCGGACCAGCTGACTATCGGACGAGCGGACCAGCTGACCAGCGGACCAGCTGACCATCGGACGAGCAGACCAGCTGAACATCGGACCAGCTGACCATCGGACGAGCGGACCAGCTGACCAGCGGACCAGCTGACCATCGGACGAGCAAACCAGCTGAACATCGGACCAGCTGACCATCGGACGAGCGGACCAGCTGACCAGCTGACCAGCTGACCATCGGACGAGCGGACCAGCTAAACATTGGACCAGCTGACCATCGGACGAGCGGACCAGCTGAACATCGGACCAGCTGGCCATCGGACGAGCGGACTAGCTGACCATCGGACCAGCTGACCATCGGACGAGCGGACCAGCTGAACATCGGACCAGCTGACCATCGGACGAGCGGACCAGCTGAACATCGGACCAGCTGACCATCGGACGAGCGGACCAGCTGACCATCGGACCAGCTGACCATCGGACGAGCGGACCAGCTGAACATCGGACCAGCTGACCATCGGACGAGCGGACCAGCTGAACATCGGACCAGCTGACCATCGGACGAGCGGACCAGCTGAACATCGGACCAGCTGACCATCGAACGAGCGGACCAGCTGACCGGCGGACCAGCTGACCATCGGACGAGCGGACCAGCTAAACATTGGACCAGCTGACCATTGGACGAGCGGACCAGCTGAACATCGGACCAGCTGACCATCGGACGAGCGGACCAGCTGACCAGCGGACCAGCTGACCATCGGATAGCGGACCAGCAAAACATTGGACCAGCTGACCATCGGAAGAGCGGACCAGCTGAACATCGGACCAGCTGACCATCGGACGAGCGGACCAGCTGACCATCGGACCAGCTGACCATCGGACGAGCGGACCAGCTGAACATCGGACCAGCTGACCATCGGACGAGCGGACCAGCTGAACATCGGACCAGCTGACCATCGGACGAGCGGACCAGCTGACCATCGGACCAGCTGACCATCGGACGAGCGGACCAGCTGACCATCGGACGAGCGGACCAGCTGAACATCGGACCAGCTGACCATCGGACGAGCGGACCAGCTGAACATCGGACCAGCTGACCATCGGACCAGCTGACCAGCTGAACATCGGACCAGCTGACCATCGGACAAACGAACCAGCTGAACATCGGACCAGCTGACCATCGGACGAGCGGACCAGCTGACCATCGGACCAGCTGACCATCGGACGAGCGGACCAGCTGAACATCGGACCAGCTGACCATCAGACGAGCGGACCAGCTGAACATCGGACCAGCTGAACATCGGACGAGCGGACCAGCTTAACATCGGACCAGCTGACCATCGGACGAGCGGACCAGCTGACCATCGGACCAGCTGACCATCGGACGAGCGGACCAGCTGAACATCGGACCAGCTGACCATCGGACGAACGTACCAGCTGAACATCGGACCAGCTGACCATCGGATAGCGGACCAGCTGACCAGCGGACCAGCTGACCATCGGACGAGCGGACCAGCTGACCAGCGGACCAGCTGACCATCGGACGAGCGGACCAGCTGACCATCGGACCAGCTGACCATCGGACGAGCGGACCAGCTGACCATCGGACCAGCTGACCATCGGACGAGCGGACCAGCTGAACATCGGACCAGCTGACCATCGGACGAGCGGACCAGCTGACCAGCGGACCAGCTGACCATCGGACGAGCGGACCAGCTGAACACCGGACCAGCTGACCATCGGACGAGCGGACCAGCTGAACATCGGACAAGCTGACCATCGGCCGATCGGACCAGCTGAACATCGGACCAGCTGACCATCGGACGAGCGGACCAGCTGAACATCGGACCAGCTGACCATCGGACGAGCGGACCAGCTGAACATCGGACCAGCTGACCATCAGACGAGCGGACCAGCTGAACATCGGACCAGCTGACCATCGGACCAGCTGACATCGGACCAGCTGACCAGCTGACCATCGGACCAGCTGACCATCGGACCAGCTGACCAGCTGACCATCGGACCAGCTGACCATCGGGCGAGCGGACCAGTTGAACATCGGACCAGCTGACCATCGGACCAGCTGACCAGCTGCATTGAGGATTCTATGTTCTGTAAGAAGGGCGAAGGAAAAAGATGATCCTCTGTTGTTACGTATCGAAGATATGAGAAAAGTTTCAATTGTTTAAGAATCTGTCCATAATTTTTCATGTTTAATGACGTCCAAACATCAATCACCTAGGTAGGTTTGCTGTGTTTTTACCTACTCAACCGGCGCCAGGCTACGCCTAATATATTTTATGAAAACCGGAAGAAAGCCATTCTCCGAAATGTGTTTAAACGTCAACCGACAATAATTAGAAAACTGCTCAAAGAATGTTTGCACACAGACTCTGAACATCTGCTTTTCGTTTCACGACGATTTTTGTTAGGATACTCAATCAGTGTGGTTCACCGTACTTAATTAGGAGCAGGTCTGCGGAAAGATGGCGTGAGTTTTAAAGTTAAACAGTTTGGGTTTGGAAGTTAACCCCGCGGACAATGACTCAGTCTTGAAAGAAATTCATTTAGGTAAGGGAGCATGTTTTACTTCCTTTTTCGAAGACGTTGGCTCTTAATTCATGCAATTCTGAGGTTTAAAGTGATGAGGGAGAAAGAGAGGGAGAAAGAGAGGGAGAAAGAGAGGGAGAAAGAGAGGGAGAAAGAGAGGAAGAAAGAAAGAGAGAGAGAGAGAGAGAGAGAGAGAGAGAGAGAGAGAGAGAGAGAGAGAGAGAGAATGATATTTACACTACCTGAATTGAGTGCAGAATCGCCTACACATGACGTCATGTAAGTTCGCCATTTTTAAATCCCTGTCCCCCGTTTGTCACAAAAAGTGATACTTTCAACTGGCTAAACTTCTGTGTCTTTGGTCACTGCTGTTGGGATTGGATTAACTTGCTAGTATTTTTTAAATCTAATTTTAATCAGCTGAACAGTTCATTTATCCAACATTTGGTTCTTGTGTGTTTATTTACCGGCAGATGAAAATTGTTGAAATTTTCAAGCCAAAACCGAGCACCGTACTTTTTCTTGACTGAAAAAGGTAGTTTGTGGTTACATTGTCTGCTTTGTCGGGCATTTCAGTTGTCCATCCTTGCCTTTTGACATACGATGCTTCCTAAGTTCCCCCCCCCCCCCCGACAGTGAGCTCCCCCTCCCCCGTTGTTTGGGAGGGCAAGTTAAAAAAAAAAATGCGTTCCTCGTGCATTCTTAGTTGACACGAACTGTGCGTATGCTTACGACAGACCCTTCACTGCCGCCCTCAACCCCCCCCCCCCCCCGTATTTTTTTAAAGTATATAAACCAATAAAACGGTATTGAATCAGTTCTACAAGTTAACGGTACACAGGAAACAAGGGACGTTTCGGGTTTTACCCTTCGTCAGCCACAGTTACAAACAGGTGACAAGGACAAGAAATACATTTTTTTTAAAACACGCCTGCCGTTAATTTAAACAGTAAGGGTAGTCACGTAGCAGATTCTGCCGTAGGGGAGTGAAGTGTTATAGACTTCGATGTACTGGGTCCCAGCTTTATGAGGTGGGGTGGCTTGTTCCCTTCCTCGCTGCCGTTGCCTTCTCTAACTCAAGATCAGAGTCAGGTACCCTTTTACAGCTGGTTAGACTGATGCGTGACACTACCAAGCTTTGAACCCGAAACCCGGTAACTTATAGCGGTAGTGGAGTGTTAGAGACTTCACCATACTAGGTCCAGTATTGAGAGGTGGGGAGACCAGTTTCCTTCCTCGCTGTCTTTTCCTTCCCTAACTCAAAGTTAAGTACCCATTTATAGCTAGGTAGGCTGGAGCTGTGTGCATTCAGACCCGCTAATATTAGGATGCATGTCAAAGTATACAAGACGTTGTAGCCTGGTAATACCCTCGAGAATCATCAAGTGCTACATATACTGTTCAAAAAAAGAAACGCAACATTATTGCAGTGGTAATGGACACCAAATTTCAAACTTGTACCAAAATTTTATTTTAGTGAATTAATGTTTCAATTTTGGCATGAAGAAACTTTCAGACTCTAACAATGAAATGATGTTCATTAAATTTGGTTTGGACTTTTCTTCTTTGCGACTGAGGCCTCCGTTTCAGTAAGGTGTATGGCCTCCTCTGGCCTCTATCAGAGAACGACATCTCCTTGACATGGATCCCGTTAGCCGATGGATATGTTGTTGTGGGATGGCTGCCCACTCTTTCCGCAGTGCAAGAGACAACTGTCGGAGATTGGCTGGAGCCACGTCTCGCTGGCGGAGTCGTCTGTCGAGTTCATCCCATAAGTGTTCTATGGGGTTCATGTCTAATGACATGGCTGCCACGGAATGGTCTGGACGTTGTTGTCAGCGAGGAACTGGGTGGTGAGTTGTGCCACATGAGGTCGAGCGTTATCCTGCTGAAAAATCGACCCTCGTGCAGCCAGAAGTGGAAGGACGTGAGGACGAAGAATTTCAGCGACGTATCGGTGGGCATTCAGGCGTCCTTCAATTTGCACCAGATCACTTCTTCCCATGAAGTTGATCGCCTCCCACATCAGTACACCTCCACCACCATGTGGAGGAGCCTCATCAACGTTGTTCTGGGCGTAGCGCTCATGGACTCTGCGGTAAACTCTTCTCCGTCTATCGTGTCGCTGGAGCACAAAAAAGGATTCATCACTAAACCAAACCCGTCTCCAGTAATTCCCAACGGTCCATTGACGATGCTGGTTCGCCCACTGCAGTCGGTTCTGGCGATACCGGTCCGTAAGAACAGGACCTCTGTAGGGTCTTCTAGCCCAAAGACCAGAGTCGTGCAGCCAGTTCCTGACCGTTTGATCTGAAATTCAACGAGCTGCTGACATTAACTGGACTGTGGAGGACGCAGATGCAAGTCGATTCCTGAGGTGACGCAGCCGTATGAAGCGGTCTTCGGCAGGAGTTGTGACTCTGGGTCTTCCACTACGCGGCCGGTCTGCCACTGAGCCAGTTTCTTGAAATCGCCTCCAAAGGCGACTAATGGTGCTTCTAACCACATTAAATTGTCTGGCCACTACACTTTGTGACTGCCCAGTCTGTAAACGTCCAATGATGATGAGTCGTTGTTCTGCAGTGAGATGAGCCATACTTGCGAATTGAATTTTCAACTAAATTTATTCGAGGAGCGTCAATCTTTTATAAGCATTCAATAATATGGTCAGAGAGTTTTGTGTTCAGTAAGTTTCACGGGATTCTCATGAACCTGTCACGAGTTATTGTTAAAAATGTTGTTTTGACCTTGACCTCTTTCATGACCTTACGAATCATGAGGTGAGTACAATTCAGGTAACCACGAGAAGTTAATGACCAGGTGGACACAGTCGATAGGTTGACTGATGTTCAATCAGCGAATATCTTGTATAAAAATAACACCAACAAAGTTGCTTTTCTTTTTTTGAACAGTATATATTCTTCATCATTGTGTAGTTTAGAAACATGGACAATGAACAAGCAGGTAGAGGAAATAATTGAGGCCTTTGAGATGGGGATATATAGAGGAGTGGGGTGCGTCTCATGGATAGAGAGGAAAACAAATAAAGAGGTCACAGACAACCTAGGGATGAGAAGATAATTAATGACGGAGGTTAACATTAGACAGTAAAAAATATGGTGGCCTTGTAAAAAGACACAGCACCTTACTAAAGACCATAATAGAAGGCGGAGTTAAAGGCAAACGTGCAAGGGGAAGCTATTAGTGGAAATGTAACATCAAGAGATGGACAAGAAAGAGTCCATGACAATATCAAGAGAAAAGGCAGAAGACGCCGGAGAGCCATTGCAGCCGATCTAAGATATTGTTATGTCTGATGATGATGATGAATAGTCTTGTTGTCCCCCCCCCCCCCCCCCCCCCCCCCCAAAAAAAAAAAAATTAAAAAATTTATTGACAATCATCTTAACAAGACAATTTCGAGAACTACACGTTAAATCGTTGAAAGTATTCAAAAAGAGACATGAAAATAGGTCGTATATCTCTATCATCACTGCCCTACCTTTTTATGCTTAATACATTCATGTGCCATGCTATCACTGTATAAAACATATCATGTTTTGCTACGGCTTAACGACGTTCCTTAGACCTAAGGGTCTTTTATATTTGGACATGCGCCCTAATATAACCGACTAGTTTGAACGGGACGCGCCTCGCCAAGACGAGCCAAAAATGTTACATTAAAAAAATAAATAAAAATGTGCCATGCTGAAAAATGAGCCATGCTGCCACCCCTACCTGCGAAAATGCATAATAGACTAACCCGCAAACCCTACCTGCGAAATGGACTAGCCCCGCGCAGGCGAAAAAAAAGGAAAACAATTGTAAGAAAAAAAATTTAAGAAAAAGTACGGTGCTCGGTTTGGCTTCGAAATTTCAACAATTTTAATCTGCCGGTGAATAAACACACAAGAACCCAACATTTTGTTTTTTAAGGTGTTTACTACGTTATATATGGCGACCATAACGTTTGTCACAAACAGTGAACAATTTCTGACTTTTTGGCGGAAAAAAGAGGACATGTCACGAGTGGTTTTCAGAGTCTGTCTCAGACAATACAAAAAGTCTGAGTGACGTCTGAGACAAGACAAAAGTCTGAGCGAAGACTGAGAAGATAGATGAGAAATAGTGGTGAATGTCGATAGAGTGAATTATAATTATCAGATACTGACTCTTTCTCCGACCACTCAATGACTATGTTTTAAAAAAAAACTACTTTGACTCTGCCTCTCTCTCTGCTTGGAGTAAGGTTTAGTGCACGTTAGTGACTCCACAAACAATCGAGTACAAGTACAGATGTAAAAGGGGTCTGATCCGCCGATTGATTGTCTAATTTTTTAACAACACACAAAACCAAGAAAATATCGAATCACCAACATCAAATCCAACAAATGCGTTTCACAAAAAGAAATCCAGTGACGAAAATGCTAGTAATAATAAGAGTCATAAGATTTATCAACTTAGAGTCAACTCCCACTATTACTTGCCTAGATATTCTGTTACTCTTTATGCAGGTAACCCTGAAATAGAGAAGTCCCTACACATACATTAGCTCTATGAAGTTGAAGCCAGCAGAGCATGGGCACTCCACTTACTTTGCGGGGTCGTGTAAAAATTCCCATCAAGGGAAATCACCTGATTTTACCCGTAGTAGGGTACCCGGAAACTAACAACTGTAGTTGGTCGGGACACCCCAATGTAAAAGGGTAGCAGATTATCCGGCCTTTCCAGGAAAGCAATTCAAGCAGATGGCTCAGAGGTTCCTTAACTCCATCGGAGTTTACCGGTTCTTGCTGAAATGAAATCACATAAAAAAATCTCTGATCATCTAGCCAACTTAAATGTTACAACATCAAACCAAAGCATTTGCATAAACAGGTACAGATAAACTTATTTACAACCCTTCCCCCAATATTCCGCAGTTTATCTCGTCCCCTACTCACTGACCGCTAAATAGACGACCGAGCCCGTAAGTGCTTGGCCGGCCTATATGATAACTCGCAACTTTGCGTAATCAGGTTACCCACGGCTTACGGGGGACGGGTTTGGTATGTACACATTCCTGCCTCATTTACTTGGCGCGGAACTGACCTCACAACGAATCTGTCAGTTCTGTCTAACGCACAGGCATGTAAACAAATTCGCGAGGCCAGTCTAAGAATCTCGCACTGGCTGTGGCACATTTAATATTTGCATGCACTCCATTTGACAACAATATAAGGCTACTCTTGGTAAACCTCTAAATGAGTTAAAAAGTATCCATACAGTAGACAAGTAATCAAATAAATTAAAGTTACATGTTGTGGGAAAAAAAAATTACAAAGATCCGCCACGTAGGCCAGAAAAAACCAGTCGCTTATGGTTACATTCTGTGTTAAAAAGAATTCCCTCCACATAACAATCAGTTATATAGTTAAACAACCATTTGGCTTTAGAAAAGAAAAGACGTAAGGGGCATACAAACACAATTTCCTTTAGAAAAAAACTAACTATAGATTCTTATTGTTTGTTGGGTAATGGCCGCCTTAAAAAAAAAAGCTAGAACCCACTGTAATAAACTTACTCTGACTGAGTTTAAATCCCAAGAAACAAATTAACAACTACCAAGTTACTTAAGGATTCTTACCGAGATTGTGAAGAATTTCCTACACTATAGTAGCTAGCAAACTGCACAGGTATCTCTACCACTCAAGACAGAAGTTATAGGAACTGAAAGTATTTAGAGACAGAAGAAGACCAAATATATAGCGCAACTCGGGCCTCAGATGTTCAACACCAGCACAGAAGACGCAGAAAAACAACTTGTAACTTTCCCCGGATCATTCTCCTGGCGACGTGCTATGAGAAGGATTTGCGTAACATAGTGACTGTGATTAGGCTGTGGGGTCCCAGACTTTCCCTGGAATCAAAAACACAGAGAAGTTTTTGCCGCCCAGCGAGAAGCGTTTTGGACGCGTCACAAAGACACTATTACCAGCATTAAAAGATCTTTCATCTCTGCTGGCCACGTACGCGGGAGAAACAAGGGAGTTAACTTGTCAGATCAAAGTAACATGCTAGCCGCGACAGAAACTTAAAAAAAGATGAAAAATAGGCGTGTCTAAAATCGAGAAAAAATTAGGAGGGATGTTAGCTCCAATATAGTGCCAAATTTTTTAACCCAGAGTCACAGGACAATACACGACAAAAAAGAGGACAAAAAGGAGGACATATTCATTTCAACCTATTACTGCATTGTTGTAATGACTAAAGCTAATTATAGTTTTACTAGCAATAACCCGTCAAACGTGACGGGATTTTAATTATAGTGTTCTGTGTCCGTTCCCGGATGAGCAGATAGAAGTACATTCTTAGAGTGTTTTTGGTTTCTTTCCATTATACAGTGTAATCAAACTGTTCATGAAGACTGTCATTTGAACGCTTTTCTTTGTTGATTGTAACTATTTTCGGGAGAAACAATACAATTTTTCAACACAGTAGCATTCCTCAGCTGTGACTAACGAACACAGGGCGAGAATTATGTTATTTTAGATTCAATTTAAAAGTTCTTTGATGACAACATTTAGTGTGAAAGTGCGTGGATTGTTTTCAAAGCGTGTTTCCTGATAATAAGTGGTTTTAACAAAAACTTTCAAGTTTGTATGTTATTGGCTCATGCACACTGTAGTGGGTTTGATGGTATTGTATGATGGTGATATTACTAAATGTAATGTATGAGGCCAGCTGTGAAGGCTCCTGAGATAAAATGTAGTTGTGAATTGTCAGAAGGCCTTTCTTGCTACCACTACGACCTCACACTCAATTTTTTTTCTTAATGAATGTAGCTATGTAAAATGTCTAGGGTAATGATATGTAATGTGGTGTGATAGTTATGGATACACCCACAGATATTTAAGCAGACTAATAATATTTAACAAATATTATAATACACTGAACTAACTCAAGAGTGTAAAATTTTTGATAGAATTATATTACATTTATTTGTTCTGGATCAAGTTTTATGTTGACCAGAACTTTTTTTAAAAAAAAAAGGATTTAAAAATTATGAAAGAAATGCATGGAATGTTACATAATAAATGCAAGAGTGTACATATATAAGTACTAGACTAGTTAGTTTTATTAAAATGTTCTAGTAGTCATCTACTTGGGAGGATAGTTAATGCTTGTGCTGTTGGGGTGGCCTCATCACACCTGTCTATATTGACTACACATTGTCCAGTAAATTACCGGAATTTTATGGGGTATTAGTAACTAAAAGGCGTTGGTGAACTTCCAGCAGACCAGAGGCTCACTCAACTTGCATATGTAGCTCTGGTGCTGAAATCTGGTGGTCCCACCTCTCCGTGCTGGCGGGCAATAATAGTGGTCTCTGTCACAACGTACTGCACAGATACACTCGAGTAAAATCACCAACTGAATGGACACCGCCTTGTTGACAACTGAAACTCACAGCTCAGATTATGAATAAAGAACACAGAAATGCTAGCAAAACTCAGCTGAGCTGCTGGCTATAGTATGGCGTCCCTGAACTTATTTCACTTTCTTTCATTTGGAAATCACCACACTTTAAAATACTGTGTCTATCATCGAACAACTATTGAGGAATGGCCCCACTTGCGCGTCTGAGCGCCGATAAAATGATTGTCTGTGGCCAATCACTGCCTAGGTTTATTTCAAATTCAAATTTCCTACCCTAAAGTCATTTCAGTCATGCTTCAGTCAAGTATGGATGTTTATCTGTTAGTCTGTCCGTCTCTACTTGTTTTTTTCAAAAACGTACTTGATTTTTGAACCAACCTTTCTCTCCCCTCCAAAATTTTGTCGTTAAAAGTTATATTTAGACACAGCTCCCACCAATGTCCCTTCGCTTCCCTACTAAGTTGATTTGAACACCTGCGTCTCAAGGTCGTGTTTTTTTTGTGCAAATAGCGACACTTTTTATTCCATACAGTCTGTCGCTGATGTGAACAACACTGTCTTTTGTCATTATCTTCAATATTATCTATCCGTCTGTAAAATTAAGAACATATTAGTTCACTGCTCAGAATGGGCCATCCGGCCAGCTAATTTTTATATTCCTAACATTAATATTACGAAAAAGTTACTTTTTAATTTTTGTAATATTCCAAACATCTGCGTTCTGCCGCTGAATTCAAATCAAAGGCTTGGTATCGCAAAAGCGACCAATAAATGACTGTGGCGTAACATATCCAAGGTCCCTTCTGTCGAGTTCCTTACTTTATGTCAACTTGGGAAACGTGACTTTTCTCCGTTTCCCCCCCAATTGCGTCTCCTTAGCCTTTCTAGTCTCACGCAATCTTTCCAGTCATATTTTTTCCTTTTTATCCGCCGTTCCCCTCCTGTCTAGCAAGTCAATTTTTATGGAGGGTGATGACCCGCGGTCTGGGCGATCATGTACTATCAGCAGCCTACGCATTATGTTTTTATCCTTACATGTTATCTTTGGAGGTATTTTACCGTTGTATCTCTGTCAATTTCACTACACACACCAATTTTTATGCACTTTTTCTTAGTCGAGCGCTACTAATTTCGTGAAAGAATTAAAAAAAAAACCGAAGTATTTGTTTTATATAACTCCCACGCCGCGCAAGTTGCACACTGTGCGTTGCGTTATTTTTTTTTTTCTAGCGCGAGTTACTACTTTGAGTGAGACCGACCGACGTAACATACATCCGTAATTATGTTAGTTGGGATAAAGGTTAGAAGCATAAATTGAAATAAATTGTCCTATAAAATTATTTTTAAAATCATTTTGACATCAAAATTAACTTTTCAAAAATTAATTAGCATTGATAAAATTATGATTATGATTATTATATTTATTTATTTTTGGCGGACATTATGTTCTTTAATAATTCATTAATTTCTTTCAAAGTGTTCCTTAAGTACGGTACTTCGTTTTAATTATATTGCAGAGGGAAATTTACGTTGATGGAATCAATATTGTACATGTTTCTTTCTCTTGTCCAAAAAGCCTGTCCACTCTTGTATCGTGACAAGGCACTACAAACTAATATTGTGCGATCATTAAAATTTCAGAGTTAAATTTAACATTTATAGATTGTCTTAAACATTTGGTTCGCTTCTCATGTGCCAACAACTACATGAATCCTTCATACTGGTATTTTTTATTTCTTTCAACAAATGTTGTCAGGTTGTTAAGTTGATCGAAGAACTTGCATCGTCAAATGCAACATCTTTATCAATTAAATTTTGCACAGAAGCTCGCATATCTACACACGTTGGTCCTCCATGTAAGGTCATCCACGAAAAATATGCGAAAGCTTCTAATTGTTTCATCGATATATCTATGTCTTCTAAACACCTGATGAAAACTTTATGAAACTTGTCACACAAACTATTAAGTCCGCTTCTTCGTTTTTCATCAAGCATATTTAGAATCTTCTAGGGCACAGACTCGTGACACAAGCGCTGCTTAAGAATATCTGTCACATATTTAACTCTTAGTATACGAGCTAATTTCATGACTACCGTTACAGATTTTGCAATAAATAATTTATTTATAAAGATAACACATAAAGTGTTATATATCAAAATGTGAAGAAATGAAACCCCTATATCATGCACGTAACTAAATTGTTCATTGGTTTTAAACATGCATTCACCTATACATTTTCGCTATTGACGGGGATCGATCATCGGCCTTTCTTCAACAACTGAACTATATTCCTTTGCAGTTCGTTCAATATTTACGGTACTTGAAAATACTCCGTAAAGAATATACGAGTACTTACATAAGACAGATCTCTTGGAATTCATGTCCAGTCTCTGAGAAGAAAACACCTGACTAATTGCACTTTTGAAAAAAAAGCCTACCGGACGCCCAATCTTGATGTGAAAAAAAGAGGAAAATCCGAAGAAAAGAGGACAGAGGCCCCTTAACATTTGAGTAAACCTGTTGATAGCAATACAAGGCAGTTCTTGTTCTGTAACCCCCAGGGCAAGAGAGGCAGACCAAAAAACCTGGAGAAGAGAACTGGTGAAATATTTGAGCTGAAATTATAATAAAACTATAACGCTTAATTGCTGTAAAGATACTATTTACTTCCCCCCTCGCAAATCTCCCTTCTTAAAAAAAAAACCCCTTCAACTGCAGACTTCACAAACAACAGTAGAAGACAAGAAGTACAATACCGACATTTCTCGCCGTCTTGGTGTTCAAAGTTTCAATTTTCTACAACACATAGAAACTTTGTCAGAAATTTTACATCTAAAGACAAATAGAGAAAACATCAGCAAACGAGAAATCCAGACAGCAAAGCTATGTTAGTGTTTTGAGCTAGTTTTCAAACGTTAAACACGATTCAGTATATTATTTCTGAGGAAACAAAATAAGGTGTAACGTTTGGCTTTCGATGGCCAAACAGGCATTATCGGTTTTGTTTACTGTTTCTAGGATACGAGTCTCCAGATATAAAAACAACAGATGGTAAGATAATACCGAAGCAGACTCCACTATTGTTGTTATGTGCACGTGGTTCTTTGTTTCTGCTAACATGTTCTGGTCTCAGCAACATCTTTTTGCACATGTTTTATTTGTATGGGGACCTGATGTACTTGTGAAATATTCCCAGATCTCCTATGTTTTTGTTCTTAACGTGTTTGTTTTTATTGGGGTTTTTATTTTACGTTAAGGTAAATAAAGATAAGTTGTGTACGTTTATCTGGGACAAATGACTTCAAGTTATCTGGCCTTGATGACTTCAAGTTACCTAGCCAACGCTTCATGGATCGACCAGCCACATTCCCCTTGTGGTTAAACACGTGGAGGAACCAACATTGCACACGAAGCTTAGGGTGGAAAATTTGAGCCCCAGGTTTAACTCCGGCTCTTACCTGGTTGGCTGTGTGCAGGGGGATATCACAATGAATAAAAGACAGTGACAGGTGGGGGGGGGGGGGAGGAGAGGGAGGGAGCTGGGAGATGGCTCTGGTCAAGTCGTGATGATTTTTTGGGACAGCCCAGAACCAGAGCACATAATTTTAACCCTGATTTTTTGAGAGCCCTCATGGATGGAGGGGAATGCCCAGTATGCCGCCCATCCCCCTTTCTCGCATGAAACCAGACGTGAAGATTCTTGAAAAGCACCAGGGACAGGGATAGAATGCCAGAGAAAAAAGCTGGAGCTCATAGCTCAAGCTCTGCAGGTTCTGGAATGGCAGAAAAGCCAAAGGAAAATGCCTTACACGGCAAATAAAACAAGGATGTGCACTGGGCTAGCCACATTATCATGTAAAACAAATAGTCACAGACACCACTACTGTCAGAGCTTACGACTGCTTGATGAAGGCTTCCTGCCAGGGTGACTGCATGCTCTGTAAGCAGCTCATATGATAAAGGTGACTGTAATGACCGGAATAATGTGGTCCAGAAATGGCAACAACTCGTTACCTGGCGTCAAGACAATAAACACATGTCACGTGATGACCTAGATACAACCTAAAACTAAGAACTATAACTCATAAATATTAATAGCATCCTCATGTCTTAATTTCTTTCTTTGTTTATTTTTGCATTATTGTGCAGTCCCTATATCAGTGACGTAACTAGGGTGAGGCAGGTGGGACACGTGCCCAGGGCACTATATTTTTGGGGCGTCATTTTATGGTTAAAAAGGTGCACAATTTCTATTTCTCATTTATGACAATCTAATTGATCTCACTTCACATTTATGTGCAGGGATGTGTCACTGAAGGAAACATAAGGACTAGAATGGAACCAAGCCAGGAGGAAGACAGCTGTTAGAATAGTATGGCGCTCTCTGTTATAAACCTCTACACATCACGGTAGAAGAGGAACGACTAAGTAAGTAAGTAAGTAGGAAACATATATATATATATATACAGTATATATATTTGACCAAGAGCTAATGCTCTGTGCTGGTGAATTAAAGACAAGACACACACGCAAACATATATATGAACATGACAGTTTTCAAGAGTTGGCATTTGTTTTATTTGCCTCTGCCCTAAATGGTTCCTGACGTTTAAGGATGTCTGTGAAGGCAAAGTCAGTAAAGGACAACTGCTCACACAACGTTGTTCATGACAGGTTACTAAGATGTGCAGACGATATACAATTATCAAATAAGCCACACTGCTGCAAGAACCCACAACTGACTGAGAATGTCACAGGTGTTTCTGCGTGATATTTTAGCTGACGTGTTCTTCCGTTCGTGTCTCGCCTTCTCTCCACCACATTTAGCGAATAACCTGTACCGAGTGTATATTTTCTATGAGCAATGTACAGTTTACAATAGCGGTGGAAGAAGCGGTGAGCAGAAGACTTTAGCTTTGTATAGGACATTCTTTGCATCCACAGTTCTCCGCCAAGTTGTTTTTAGTCGGCCTCTCTTTCGCTTTCCTTCAGGGGTCTATAGCATAGCTGTTCTTTTGATAGCATCGGGGTCTCTTCTGAGGACGTGGCCAACCCAACTCCAGCATCTGCCAGCTATGATGGTGTCAGAATAACTGTGTAGATGACGTTCCTAGTTGTCTGGATAAAAAGGATGTACACTGCTTGTCAGGAACACGATTATTATGGTGGGTGTGGGTTGTATGTAGATGAAGATCAACAATGGCTCGTACGAATTAACCTAACGCCACTGGTACAGTTTATTAGACTGATATATACATCATGGAGTTCAAGTACATGTAGCCAGCATACTGACTCACCTCCAGGCTGACATTGCCTACAGGAAATAACTCTGACTCTCGTGTTCACGAACTGACTTTACACGAACACACACACTAACAGTTACATATAAAGTCCTCGGTGCGGCATACCTTCCTCGCACAATCATAACACCATCCACGTGTGATCCACTTATTATTAGTGGTTGGCGGCATTAGTCATCGCCATCTAGATTCTCTCCGAATCTCATCCAGGCGGGAAACCAACAACGCCTGTATTATTCCAATACCACTACCAGGCGGGAAACGCGTCGCCTTTCTTCCAGTAGCTCCAGAGGCGGACAATGCAACGCCCTATACTACCCTACACGAACAGGAATATCAAAATGGTTCCACCAGGAACACTTCTAGGCGGTACTTTAATCTTCGCCTATACAATATGTAGGACCTACACAATATATAATAAATAACTCCTCACATATTCGAATAATCACATCTGTGTTTCTCCAGTCACACAATACGAGCTCACAGCTCGGCTACTAATCACAGACTCCAGCGTACCGCTCGGCTGCCAAACACAGACTAATCGTCACACCAGACTTGTATTCACTACATGCTTTCTCCCAAAGCATGCACAAGTCACACCATGTTGACATAAAGTCAGACATGAACTCAATACCTGAGTTACACTTAACCAAGTGTTAACAACAGTTCAGTGACCCTTAACACCAATCACTATCATCATTCATACTCATGAAAATGTTCTGTGACAGATGGTGTGCATGTCCTCTTGGTTACTCCGAGTAAGTAGTTCTTGGTTAGTGATAGTATTCGGCCAGAAGATTCGGAGAATTTTCCTTATGCAGACTGTGTGGAAGGAGGACAGTTTCGAGATTTCCTTCTCTGTTACTCTCCAGCATTCCGCACCATAGAGAAGCACAGAGAGCACACAGCTCTCATATAATCTTAATTTGGTGTTTGTACGACCTAGTATTTAACCTGCCCAAAGTATTTATATGCTGTTGCAGTAGTGGTTCCAGTAGACATTTCTTTTACATCATGAGGGTGCTAGCCCTCATGGACAACCTCAACTTAGTTGCCTCTACGACATGCCTGAGAGAGCAGTAACTCTTTTCTTCTGTGTACCATAAGGGACCCCCGGGATCTATATAATACATTGTTCTGGCGTCTAAGTGGTATGGTGTTATGGTGGTATGGTGGTATGGTGTTATGGTGGTATGGTGGTATTGTGGTATGGTGTTATGGTGGTATGGTGTTATGGTGGTATGGTGGTGTGGTGTTATGGTGGTATGGTGGTATGGTGTTATGGTGGTATGGTGGTGTCGTGAATTATTCTAATCCCCATATATAAATTAAAACGTAAATGCAAAGCCTAACAAATAAATTTAATAAAAGGAAAGAAGAATGGTAAAGAACAGTGCTGTCACAATGACTGTACTCGAAATTCCCCTTGTTTTCTACTTCGTCTGCAAATTGTAACGCTTTCACGTTGATAGTAAAAGCCTACTGTATTATTACCCGCTTTCTTCAATGAAACGTGTGCTGTATTTCTTGGAAAAACCTTGAGATACGCAAGCTGATCAATGACCTAAATTTAATATTTCATTCATTCCAATTTATACACGGCGTAACTAAAAGACAGATGGACTAAAGGATAGAGAGAAGGGAGAGGCAGAAAGCAGGACACGTGCAACACTAAACACGCGTCGCGCGATACACAATTGCTGCCATCACGCGTGTAAGGCCACATGCACTAACTTTATTTCAAATCGACAGTGATAAAATTCACTACCCATACCAGAGTTAGGTTTTAAAATCCTGAAAAACGCTTATTGGGAATTATGACATTATACCGGTTTACGTTTGAAAACATGACAGTACCCAGACACCACATGGGGATTGAAGTGAACAGGAGGTGGTAGAAAATGCACATTTTGAACGCAGCCACCTAGCTCCCTTAGATTGAGATATTTGGATTCCTTAGGGTTTGCTGACAAAGAATATGTAAAACGTTACGCAAATAGTCTAGAAATTACCAAGTTATGGCCAAAATAAAATAGTGGGGGTGCCTGACAGCATGAAATCATTTCTGCTCATAAAATTTTTTTATAACGTGTTTGAAGAAACATTACGTTACGGAAATAGCCTACCATGTTAACTCCTATTTGATTGGAGCGCAACAAATGAAAGACTAAACACGATTGGTCGGACTATAAATACTATCTTGTGTTGTCAGGGGAAACGTGAGAAAGGAGTACTTTTTTTGAAAAGATGTGTAGACGTGGTGTGATTGGGTAGAGCTGCGAATATACTCAATTCAGAGCGTCTGTTCATTGCCACATCTTGTAATAAACCTACTAAGAAGCAGTGCGTTGAGCACCAGTGTATATTTTTTTATAAAATAAAGCCTGGGACATCGGCAGATCGGAGTTGTGCTATATTCATTGCCAGTCAACGAAACTGTTTATTATTATTTCCATGAATTGTGGTAAGCTTGAAAGATTCAATATCTTTTAATGAAAATTGAATGTAAATTGATAATTTATGTCTGTATATATGTGTGTTTCAGTAGCGAACATGATGTAAAGCCTATAGTGCTCCAGCCTGAACAGAAGGTGTCGGAGGAAAGTAAAACTGCATGGAATGGCCAAACAGTACACTGACACCTAGATTATTAACTAGAAAGAAATAATGCTGGAATTGCAGAGGCGTAGTAACCATTAGGGAGGGAAATACTGGTATAAAGTATTTCAGATGAAGCTGACAGTTGGCCTAACGCTCTGAACTCAATGTTTGTGATGTATTGTGCTCAGTGTAAAAATAGAGTATAAATTAGTTCTGACGTAGAAGGTACAACCTTCTTGTTTCAGGGACCGTGGTCTTAAAGTTATTGAGCAGCACCTGGTCAGAGCTTTGCTGAAGCCAGAGGTGGACAGCATACTCCTTGGTCCATATAGCAACCAGTGGGGCGGCTCCAGAACTCATTAAAGTACTCGAGCAGAGGAGTCTTTTACTGCAGTCATCACGCAAGATAAGAGAGTGTGGCCATGGAGCTCAACATTATGTACCCCCATCTTAAAATGACATTGTAAAATTAAATTAAGAGGGGAATTTAATTGTTTTAATACCAGGAACTGAGAACATCTCCACTACTAGTTCCAATAGCAACAAACTATTGAAGTCATGATGACAAATACCAACAGAGCTTGAACAAAACAAAACCAGTATTACCTCATATTACCACTACACAACTGACACACATAGGATACCATTAATAATATATGTCACTACAAGAATCATATTAATGAATTCTGTACATATAACTTGTAATTAAAATTGATTGTGATTCCTGGTTCCCTTTGTATTTGAATCAGGACACATATACATTCATGACAGCACTGAATACATATTGTTATTTGAAAAGTTATCAGTGACTCCTTTAAGATATCCTCTTAGAGTGTTTTATGTATGTGAGTGTCACAGTGTTGTCAAGTGTGGTGGAATAAATTAAATTGTTTATCTGTCTGTTGTTGTTATGACTTACACTTCATCATACACATACCCTAGACATATAACGTAGTCATCACACTATTCCAGAATAATTCTGACTGAGGTATACATATGTGGCAGTAAGTAAGGTTATCTATAATACACTACTCTTATTAGATATAGATACCTTCACAGCTGATCTCAGTCAGTACACTAAGTCCCTATAAATATTTATAACATCCCACTTTACCACAGGTGGTATGGTGTTATGGTGGTATGGTGGTATGGTGGTATGGTGTTATGGTGGTATGGTGGTATTATGGTATGGTGGTATGGTGGTCACCTCTAATTCTAAACGTACCGTTTTTGTTCCCAGTTCAGGGAATATAAGTGATGGACATTTATGTCAGAACCAGTGGTTGTTAATGATGTCATACTTCCCCCTGATCTCCTAGGTAGTGAGATCAGGTGTCTAGCCTTCTCGGATGAGGGAAAAAGAAGGTCGCATGTAAAAGTTGCGCACGTTAAAAATCTCTCGGCAGTTGGAAATCGTAAAGAGTTGGCTATACAGCCGTTGCCCTGGCAAAATTAAAAAAAATTAGGAAACCTGTCCACCATAAGAAATATTTACTGAATATGTTATTCCTGTATACACACAATGGGATCTTTGCCGGTGCTACAGAGTTCGCGCACTGTGCTGAAATCCTCCTTGTGTGATATAATGGAGGAGATCAGAGCACTGATGGAGTTATCCTTGTCCAATGAAGATGGTTCTTAAAACCAAAACCAAACATAACCAAAATATTGTAACTAATGTTGATCTCCATCATTAATTCTCTTTTTATTGCTAGTTTTATCTAGGACCTCTTTTCTGTTGCCTTCTCTTTCCATGAGACGTGCCCCATTCATCTATATATTCACATCTCAAAGGTTTCAATTCTTTTTTCTGTGGGCTTGTTCATTGTCCATATTTCTATGTTATACAATAATGAGGAATATATATATATAGCATTTGATTATTCTCCAGTCTAGAGAGCTGTAAAAAAGTATCTGACTGCTGTTGAGTTAGGAAAGATAAAAGTAGCGATGAAGGGATCTAGTCACCTCCACCCTTCCCCCCCCCCCCCTCATAAAGCTGAGACCTAGTACTCCAATGCGGCAGTATCTGCTATGAGACTACTTTTACCGGTTTTTAAAACTCTCTCTCTCTCTCTCCCTCTCTCTCTCTCTCTCTCTCTCTCTCTCACACACACACACAATCTCATAATTTCTCACCAAAGAAGTCTGCCATAAATTCTCTCATTCTCCGGAGACAGAAGTGTCTCACACCAGACAAAAAACAAGACAGAAAGAATAACAAAAGTATCTGAGATTCAAACCGAGCCCATCCAACTGACACCACCGTCTCTCTACTCGAAACAAACGAGACTCAGCCAGCTGATCACCTACCTCAAGAACAAGAACACAAATACTAATAGTAAATCGATGTCTCATCATCATCATCATGTTGGCTTTCTGATCCCTGAGGAGCATGAAGCTGGCCTTCTTGCAGAAAGTCTGTGTCATATGCTCTTTAGCTCTGATTTCTATATCAATTTGTCTTACAAGAAAAAAGTTGTCAGCCCCCATACACAATTTCATATTAGTTGTCTCATGTGGCCATTGCTCAATGAAACAGAAAACGTATTCTTTCTTTGCCAAAACCTCAACGTACATATTTGATATATTTTCATTATTCTACATTTTTCTCATATCTCCTCCGGTTATTCCAAATTCTGCTAATCCTGTAATGTCATTATCTGCCCCTGTTAGTCCTAGTTTCCATTCTTGTGACCTAAATCTAGACACGGCGAAATAAAATAAAGTATGATGAAGGTATTTTGACACGGGACAAAGGGCTCCTGGTCATTAGTTCGTTTACCTTTTGTTGCAAGGGCTGTACGGCTTTTATAAATGAAGCCAATTTTCTCGGGTAACTAATTGACACAAACGGGGAATGGCTGGGTGATAATGTGAGGGCTACAGAAGATGGACAGGCAGGTGTCGCCATGGTTCGACAGTGTAGAATGTTAGACAACAAAAGGTGGGATATCTATCTATCTATCTATCTATCTATCTATCTATCTATCTATCTATCTATCTATCTATCTATCTATCTATCTATCTATCTATCTATCTATCTATCTATCTATCTATCTATCTATTTGTCTGTCTGTCCGTCTTTCTGTATACCTGCTTAGTATGTTTGTCTGTCTGTCTATCTGTCTGTCCGTTTTTTGTGTGCCTGATTGCTATATTTGTCTATCTATCTATCTATCTATCTATCTATCTATCTATCTATCTATCTATCTATCTATCTATCTATCTATCTATCTATTCTTAACCCTTTGAAAATAAAGTTCGTTCTATCTATCTATCTATCTATCTATCTATCTATCTATCTATCTATCTATCTATCTATCTATCTATCTATCTATCTATCTATCTATCTATCTATCTATCTATCTATCTATCTATCTATTCTTAACCCTTTGAAAATAAAGTTCTATCTATCTATCTATCTATCTATCTATCTATCTATCTATCTATCTATCTATCTATCTATCTATCTATCTATCTATCTATCTGTCTGTCTGTCTGTCTGTCTGTCTATCTGTCCGTCTGTATATCTATCTATCTGTCTGTCTATCTGTCTGTCTATCTATATGTCTGTCTGTCTATCTTTATGTCTAGCTATATGTCTGTCTATTTGTCTATCTATCTATATGTCTGTCTATCTGTCTGTCTGTCTATCTATATGTATGTCTATCTATCTGTCTGTCTATCTATCTGTCTATCTGTCTGTCTATCTGTCTGTCTATTTATATGTATGTCTATCTGTCTGTCTGGCTGTCTGTCTATCTATCTGTCTATCTATCTGTCTGTCTATCTGTCTGCCTGTCTATCTATCTGTCTGTCTGTCTATCTGTCTGTCTGTCATTGCCTTTCTTTCTTATTTGTAAAATGTTTCTTTCTTTCTTGTTTTCTGTCTTTCTTGTTATTTTTTATTCTTTCTTTCTTTCTGTCTTCCTGTGGTTCGTTCTGTTTGTCCGTCAGATGTTTCTACCTGAACTATTTGCCAACGTGTATGTGGTCACGAATATTTATATATCTACTTCTTCTTGTTCTCAGTATTCCACATTTTTTTTCTCCGTGGTGCTCACAACAATTATCTTTACAAATAAACAACTGACAATTTCATGTCAACATGTTTTAAAATCTGTGTGTAGTCTTCGTCTTTCTGTCAACTTTCTTTCTTTCCATTTTTATGATTCTCATTGACATTTTCCTGTCAACACATTAGTTCCCATAGGTCTATGGGGAGACAACCACAGAATAAGACTACTGTTCCGTAAGGCATGTCGTAAAAGACGAATAATATGAAGTTGTATATGTGGCTGGCAAGCTTATCATATAAATCATATGGTTACAAAAACCACTGTTGCAAGTGTTTGTGCTTTGTCATAGGCTTCCTCAAAAAGGTGTGTGTGTGTGGGGGGGGGGGGGGGGGCCGTATCTGCATTGGTGGTTATATGCTCCATAATGCGCGAAAAAGCAGATGATGATGATTTATTACTGTACTTGACAATTTGTTTCATCTTTTATGACACGACTCGACACATTTTTCTCAGCTTTTATAATTCTTATTTGACATTTTTTTTTTTTTTTTCAGAATGAAAAACTCTAGACTTTTCTATCAGCTTTTTGTGACTTCACTTTTTTTTTCCAGCTCTAGCTGTTCGCGTCTGTCAACTTTTTTCAGTTCTGTTATTGTCCTGCATATTAACTTCTGCCTTTGTCAACATTTTTGTCAATATTTTGTCACCTATTGTGTCAATCTTGAAGTGATTCTACCTGGCACAGACACCCACGCCCAAGTTCTTTATTTGGCTCCACGAGCATCTTCCGTTTCACACCCTCATCAATAATCGTTCTCACCAGTTCGCTCCTTCCTGTGATCATGTCCTCCTGGACCAGAAATATAAACATTCCCTCGTGAACATTCACCGCTATTTAGAAAATACATATCCTTGTTGGTCTTCGATCCAAAGATTTTCTGACAAACGGCAGACATTGCAATTCGGGGACTTAACGTTTTGAGAAACATGTTTACCTAACCTTTCTTATGGGCAGGATATCTTCCGAACAAGCGGATCTGATGGTTATTTTCACAACACAATCATTTATCTAGGTCTGCATGGATCTACGGGTGGTAATGTCATCTTTGATTGTGTTTCTGGGATCGAGACAAAACGCTGATTTCTTTGGCTTGGCTTTTGACGTTTTCCTCCAGGGTGTCATCTGAATGTGTCTGGGTGCGAGATGTACTGAGAGATCTGAGAATTTAATGCCCTGACCTTGTCTAGAACATCTCAACAAGAAATGGAACGTTCAAAGTTCATGTCTGGTGTAAGATAAACGATATGCGGGTATAGTGTGCGCAACTCTAGTCAAGTCCAGTTGGTAAAATAAGGTCAAGGTTGCAATTGTGCAGCTTTTCATAGCAGTTAAAAATATCAAGGCGACATTTCAAAGTGACTATAAGAAAATACGGCCAACCTATCAATATCATCAGAACTACAATCATAATTACTATCATGCACATATTATTTCGTCGTTCCTTCTAACCACCTTTATATTTCTATTTTTCTTTTCTTGTGTCATTTTGGTTTTTAGTTGTAACTGAATATTAGTTGTTCGGAACAGTTGTCACTTCTGCCTATTGAAGCTCATGTTGGAATAAAATATACTTTGATACGTTTAAACACCTAAGTAAAGCTCATTAAAAAAAAAGGGTTGATCGTTATTATTGTGATGGGGCCGAAAAGGAGACGCCCGCCCCCTTCCTGTTTTTGGGCAGATTTATCGCCCATGTATTTTAGAAGTGCGCGCATGTATTTTCGATGTGCGCGAAGCATTCTGGGATGTGAAAAGTTTTCATGAAGATATGTAATGAGGCCATAATAAAGCCTGAGAAATTAATTGTGGTGTATAGTTGTGAATCATATTTGATATTCGTGTGTTATATTAAATAGCTGTAGGTTTTTTTTTGTGTTTTCGCTATTCCTAAAGCGATAATCGCGTGTGATATTTAAGTAGCCAAGATTAATACGCCTAGCGCGCAGTAAAGTGAGTGATTAGCCTAGTGCCTATAAAAAGAGATAGCGAACTACCAGCGGCCCTTTTTAAGTATCAGCCCTGACGATAGAGAACGAAACGAGGCGCCCTGTGTACCCACACAGAAGAACACAAAGACATGACACGTGAGTTAATTTAAATTAGAATTAGTTTTATATAATTCTGATATTGTATTCAGCACGAGTCTGTTTTAATGTTTAGTGAAATAGATAGATGTGTTTCCAAAGGAAATGTCTTTTTAGGACATTATGATTTAGTCTTGAAATGATAGATGAGTGAAAATAATGTTTGATAGGTTTTATGAGGCACGCTAAGCCTAAATCACATATGTAAGAGTGATTTAGTTTAGTATCAAGTATTCCATTCATCAGAGAAAGGCAAATTTAGTAGGGAGCTATTTCATACATGAAACTGGACAGAGAAGCGATTTTTTACTTTAATTTAGATGATATTGACTGTTATCAGGATGGCAACCACGTGGTCATGAAAGGCGGCTTCACCATGTGTGATTGTATAAAGAAGACGCCAGTTTTATATTGTGTGAATTGACACGTGGGTGGGAAGCAGATTAAGATAATTTTCCCCAGTAAAGGAAAGAAAGAGTTGTCGTGTTAAATTTCCTTTATATGATGACTAGTTCTAGTTGTTAAAGTCAAGAGTAACTATTTTGTTTCTTTAATGTAAAAGTAATTGAGTGTATTTCACGATAGCCTACTTATCATAATTCTACTGTATATATTTAATGGGTTACTGTGAGGTGAGAATAGTCATTTAGATTTATGGAGAGCGCGAGGCCACTCCTTGGGCGTAAAGCGCATTTGAGACATAAATGTTGCTGTTTGCTCCTTGCGGAGCAGGGCGACACCAGTGCGGCTGAATCCAACAGAAGCCTGCATGAAGCATTTATATGCTATGGCAGTGATTTGTTTCGGTAACGATGTGTTTCATGTGATGAGATTCCCAGTCTCATCAGTGGTCATATACGACACGCTTGTTGCCAGGCGCACCAGTCGTCACATACGACATGCTTCCGAATGCAGTAACGAATATTGAGATAGACCAGTTGTGAGGTGGTGGTTTATTCTCGTTATTGAGAGTATTTGTTGTACATATAGTTGAATATTATTTTATGTCCATTTTATGATTATTTAATTATGGTTATGTGAGGAATGGTTGTGAGAGCACGTGGGCTCACTTTAAGATATATATTTCTCTTCTCCGCTCCCGAGGGAGCATGGGGCCAACAGTGTGGTTTGCCTTCATATTAAGCATTCAGATGCTCGGGCAGTAGTGGTTTTGGTAGCAATCTGTGTTACATGGTGAGGTTGCCAGCCTCATGCACAACACCATACTAGTCGCATTGGACGACATGCATGAGTGTGTGATAGTTGAGTGTATCAGGTGGCGGCGTAGGACAGTTTGACAGGTGAGAGCGTGGTGTTTCTCATTCAGTATTATATTATGATTTTAACTATTCTGTGCTTTGTTTGCTTCTTCAGATTAGCATCGGGCACTGTTGGGTGTTTTGTTTTGTTTTGTTTAGTTTTGTTATGTTCGCTAGTTTATTTGTTTAATGTTTGCTTTGTCACTGAATGGGTTGTAAAAATAAATATAGCCCCTGCCTCTAGAATCAAGAGTTTTATTGTTGTTCGGGTCGGTGCGAGTGTGACAAGAGAGTGATCACACATCACAATATAATCATCATCATCATTTATCGCCCACCCTGCCACATTATAACTGTGTTTAAAACAAACCAAAAAAAAAAAACTCGCGGACCTTGTTGTTCGAAGCAACACATTCATTCAATCAGCACATTACCATTGACACACCCCTTCAAATACAAAACACAATATATATTCAAAGTTCAATTTTTCTCTTATTTCCACCTTATATTACATTGTGCACAGATGTGTCACAACTCAAGTCTGAAGCTGCCGCCATCTTCGCTTGTGATGGGCAACTATGATTATTATTATATTACATTATATAGTTATTATATGAAATAGGCTGGGTCAGCGTGGGTCGAAACATTAAACATTATAATATATCATGAAAAGGAGCTCCATTATAATGTTTCAGCAAATTTTAGAGCGTCAAATATTTGAAGATCGACAAATATACAAAGATCATTTGTTGCTAAATAAAAGTGATTAATACACGATTAATACTGCCTCGCAACTGAAGACATAATACTCAGTAAAATGAGATTACTTTTAATCGAATGTAGATCAAATTAAAAATGTGTGTGTACTTTTTTTTTTCGAGTGTGCCAAAGTCTTAAATACAATAATTGTTCATTGTCTAGTGTCTAGTCTATAT
Source organism: Oreohelix idahoensis (assembly GCA_024509875.1). NCBI lineage: Eukaryota > Metazoa > Mollusca > Gastropoda > Stylommatophora > Oreohelicidae > Oreohelix > Oreohelix idahoensis. The sequence goes on from JAMPIV010017546.1 coordinate 59,554, forward strand.
GCTGGTACACTCTTTAATAGTGTAGTGTTGTTTGTGTAGTGTGTAAGTTGATACATTCTTTGATAGTTTAGTCTTGTTTGTGTAATGTGTAAGTTGAAACATTCTTTGACAGTTTAGTGTTGTTTGTGTAGTGTGTAAGTTGATACATTGTTCGATAGTTTAGTGTTGTGTGTACGTTGATACATTCTTTGATAGTTTAGTGTTGTTTGTGTAGTGTGTAAGTTGATACATTCTTTGGCAGTTTAGTTTGTGTAATGTGCAAGTTGAAACATTCTTTGATAGTTTAGTGTTATTTGTGTAGTGTGTGAGTTGATACATTCTTCGATAGTTTAGTGTTGTTTGTGTAGTGTGTAAGTTGATACATTCTTTGATAGTTTAGTCTTGTTTGTGTAATGTGTAAGTTGAAACATTCTTTGATAGTTTAGTGTTGTTTGTGTAGTGTGTAAGTTGATACATTCTTCGATAATTTAGTGTTGTTTATGTAGTGTGCACGTTGATACATTCTTCGATAGTTTAGTGTTGTTTGTGTAGTGTGTAAGTTGATACATTCTTTGTTAGATGTCAGGCAGAATGATAATATGGGCTGAGGTTTCCTCTATGCGCTACGATTTGCTCTAATTACATCGAATTTAGGCCAACCTTCCTCCAGGGTCATCCGGGATTTGGGAAAATAGATTATTACGCCAGTGTTGCCGGACATTTGAATAATGAGGTAGCTCCAAAGTCAAGGTCATCTAAACCTGATCGAACTGGCCCGTAGCAGGGATCCGGATCTCCGGGGCATTTAAATGGTCACTTAATTTAGGGAACATCTGTCCAGTGTTATTCAGAGATTGATAGCTGGGAACAATCTTGACATTAATCTTAACGATGTTCTAATTTGTGCCATGTCCTGAGAGAGTGAAAATTGCCTTAAGTTTCATATTACGAATTTATGCTCTTTCACCTGGGTGACATTCTAACCTAGACTAAAGTGGAACTGATGCAAATAACCAGTGTGATACCAGTGGAAGATATGTGAAGAGAAAGCGCTGAAGTTATATAGGACACACACTGAAAAGACAACAGTTTATAGCATTACAGGGAAGTACATGTGTCGGAATCCTGGAGGTAAGACAATTAGAGACAAAACATAAGGCACGTTAAGTCCTTGAACGAATGGCACTGGACAGAAAGGATTTAGAATGTACCTGTTAAACGCCTGTGGCAGCACGCGAGCTGAAATATAATGGAAGAACAGAACATGGCAAGCTAGAATATATTCCTGCGACACAAACTAGAGCGATAGGAAGTTTTACATCGAACCTATGTTTTTATATGGACAATAAGCAAAAGAAAAAAAAAGGGGGGGGGGGGGGGGGGGGGGGGTTGTGTGACATACAATGGAAATGAAGTCTATTATAATCCTACAGCTTTCCGTGACCAAGCCGTAGTTCTAGGATTCGTTCGTAAAGTCAAACATTTGACAGACTGCATTACTAATACTTTTAGCCACGCCTCTTTTTCTTGAGTTGTAAACAAAAGAGCTTGTTTGCCAACCTTCGCAAACCTGTCATTCTTAGCAGGGAGCGCACCACGTCAGTTTACGCAAGTTCCTCACGCGAGCTGAGCTGTCAGTATTACGATGTCGAGCAAATCGCACGTGGCAAACACGTGGGATCAGTTAATGGCTTTTTGAAGATTCTCTCAATAAGGGAGCTAATCCTTTAATGTTTATTCACCCAGGGGGAGATAAATTAATTGATCTCAGAAGCGAACAGAAATCTCGGGGAAAAGCCCGCTACACGAACTTAGCTTTGTTGTCGTTAGCAGCGGCCGACAGAAGCGACCGTTAAACCCTTGATCGAGGAAACGTAGTTTCAGATTTCTCGGCTTGGAAGCAGAGTGTGAGAATTCACATCTTCTAGAAATCATTTCAACATGATCCTATATAAACTGCGTCTTTCTCAAATCCTTATCAGTCATCGCTCAGAAATTTCAGATAATCTAAGCACGTTATTCTAGAACCAATGTGGCAGTTGTGTTAATAGATTCGTAGGGATCTTATTCTGTTTTTTCTGGTAATATAAATTTGTGCTTAAGCGTGTTAATGTGATACGTTACCAGTATAATTCACTGTGATTTTAGCGTTAAAAACTAGTGAAATAAACAACGCGTAGCTATTTTATTCCAGATAGTTCCGTTTGTATGATAAGTTAATCACCCGCTCTATACCACAAGAAGATACGGCTTAGTGACTGACAATTTTCTAAAGTGCGACTATTGTGACAGATACGATTCACGTTTATTCCATTTTGTGTAATCGTAGTAAGTGAATGTTAGTTATACCTGACGCGGAAAATCTAATAGCTACTAACAACAGGTGATATTTGTTAAGTACGCGTAGGGAGTGTCGCGTGGTGAGAAAAAAAATACGCAAGACAAATTCTTGGTTGGGATATTTTTAAACCGAGCGGACGCGAGTGCCTCTCGCTATCATTTTCCAGCGCTGTGTACTGGCTACAAAAACGAAGCGATATTTGTTTTTGATGGCTAACGAATAAAATTCCTATAAAAAGAAGGAATGATCGGAAAGAGTTGATAATAGTATCGTTAGGAGCGGAGAAGTCCACATTTATTTCCTTTTAAACAACTAATTCCACCGTTGTTGCAAAAAGAAGATAGAAGCTTGAGAACAGACCACCTCATCATATTTTGTCAAGTTAAGCCACTTTGAAAAATTATATAAATTCTAAGACCAACCCAATAGAGGAAATTATTGGAGGGAAAGAAGCTGTTGATGGTACAATTAAAGTAAGGTATAAACACACATGATTCATACAAAAGATAAAAAGAACGGAACGGAGGAAGAAAATAAGAAAACACAAAACAGCGGCGCGAGCCGGTTGGAATGAAAATTTTAGCCGCAGGCGTGAGCTGCTTTCTCGCTCGCTCGCTGGCTGTGTATAAATAGAGAGAAATCGTGGCAGACAGGTTACACAAAAAAAATTGAAAACCTCGGAAGAGAGACGAATCTGAAGGCAGAGGAGGGAGAGAAGGATCAACACCTGAGCAAGTTCATTCCTATTTGTTATGCCGGGCAGTTGAACTTTTGCCAAGCCTTTCAGTCAGTTCTACTTCTGATTTATCCTAAAAGGGGTATGTAATATTACGAATATATATGTATTTTTGTATGTAAATACTTCTTTTACAGGTTTGATAATTAAAGTAAACTGCGCGACAACATTTGAATTCAAAATGGAGAATGAGGCAAGGACCAGGATGCATAACAGAGACGCGCAGGAATGGAAAGGCAGAACTAAGGGAAGGCCTATGTTGTATAACATTGTTTTATTGATGACTGCAATTCAAACTGACTGTAGAAGGAAACTGCAGCATCATGACTGTGTACAGAAATTGTATTATGTATTTTTGAGAATGTAATCACTTAGACTTGTCATTGCATATACACTGCCATTGAACCAGAACTTATCATTGCCTATACACTGCCATTGAACCAGAACTTATGCCATACCTATATAAGCATACACTGAACACATCACCTCACAACACGCAGACCCGTGAGAAATCACCACACAAGGACTAGCCACATGCTATATATTTTGCAGGTTTACTGGTCTAGTTTGGAACAGCCTGATCTGAAACTACCATCCACTCAACGTATACTGTGTGTGACGGAGTTCAAGTGTTTTGGCTCCATCATTCCTTGGCTAGCCAAACATAAGATCCAAGAAGCTACACTCGTGTGTTACCAGACATTGTCCAGGACTGTAAAGCTAAACCCTAAGTGTTAATATTCAAAAACCTTCTGTCAGAACATTTTGGGGGCTCGATCGCGGGATTATCTTATTATCCGGAGCCAGTATCTATCCTTCTTGTATCTCTTTCTCATAGGAAGTCTTGGTAATAGTAAAAAAAAAAAAAAAAATTATTTTTTGAAAAAAGTAAATTTTAAATTTTTTTTGAAAAGTACCTTTGAAGTACACAAGTTAAATAGTGGTCTCTCACATTGGTTGAAGGAATATTGTACGTCTTTAATTAAGTTAGCTTAAGTAATTAATTAGTAGTAACATTAGATACTCCTTTCAACGTAACGCCATGGCTGACTTGGTAAAGTTCAAAACTGCAATCATGCAGATGGGTAAGGAACTTGGTTTGTCAGATGAAGCTCTCATCCAATATGTTACTACGGAAGTGGATAAGCATATGGACAGGGAAGAACGAAAGTTGCAATTAGAGACTGAAGCAAAGAAATTAGAGGCTGATAGAGAAGCAAAGAAATTAGAGGCTGAAGAAAGGCGGTTGCAAGCAGAAGCGGAAAGAGAAGCTAAGAGGCTACAGTTGGAAGCTGAAAATAGGAGGTTAGAGGTTGAGGCTGAAGCTAGGAGGTTGGAGGCTGAAAGAGGACATGAGCTAAGGATGAAGCAGCTGGAACTTCAATCGGTTGCTAGTTCCAGTGGGAGCACATCACCTCACTCCAACAACAGCAACTCCAACCAAAGTACTTCAAATGGAGCCATGAACTTTCATATGGACCCATTTGTGGAGAAGGAGGACTTCATAGAAGCTTATATAGACAGATTTGAACGGCTAGAAACAACTTATGGTTTAGAAAAGGAAAAGTGGAATTTGAAGCTATCTCAAGGATTGAGAGGAGTTTCTTATGAAGTATTCTTGAAACTACAAAAGGAAGATCAAGAAGATTTTGAAGCCCTGAAGCAGGCATTGCTTGTTCGTTATGAACAGAACTCTGAGGCTTATCGAAAAAAATTCCGAACTGCTAAGAAAGAGGCTGGAGAGATTTATCAGCAATTTACGACACGATTGGAGACTTACCTACTAAGGTGATGTAAGTTAGGAAACTTTTCTCCAGATTTCGAGGGGCTAAAGGAGATGATGTTGATAGAACAACTACTAGACTCCATAACCCCTGAAACTAAAAAGTTCCTGATAGAAAATAAAAGAGATAGGTTAGATGACATAATCACCTATGCACAAAGCCACCAACTGGCTCAGTCCATGAATCAAGGAGCTAAGAAGAAAAATGGAGAAGTATTTAAGAAACCACACAACTATACTATGTCTGAAGGAAGTGGCCACAACCAGGACCACAAATTCAAGAATAGGCCCAGATGGGACTACAAGGAAAGAACCCCTTTAGGATCAGACCGGAGACCTTCAAGAAAGGGAGATAAGTGGTGCAAATTTTGTAAGATGAGCAACCACAACACTGATGAATGTGGGAGGAAAAACCCCTTCATCATGCTGCATGTCTACAGGTGAGGACGTCTGATAGGAAGGAACTGACTGTGAGTTAGAATAGCCTCCATCACCCACCTACACAGGAGATAGTGACTGTGAATGGCAAACCAGTCACAGGAATGTATGACACAGGTTTGTCCTATGACGCAGTCGTGTGTGCATCTCTGGTGCGCCCTGAACAAATCACCACAGAAACAGTGGATATTCAAGGGCCACTCAAGGGAGCATTACCCCTAACTTTGCCCATAGCGAAGATTCAAGTCAGTTGTCGCTATGTGGAAGGGGAAATAAATGCAGCAGTACTAGATGATCCCTTTTACCCCCTGATGTTGGGACGTAGATACGTTTTCTTGGGAGACCCTGTAAAACCTATGGTTCTGGCAGGAATCCAGACCAGGTCTGACTCCAGGAACATAGAGAGGGACACCAAATTATCATTTCATTCGACTGAAATGAAACGGGCTCAAGAAGCCGACAGCACATTGAAGCCTTGTTTCAGAAAATTGTCAAAAACTCATAACACTCCAAGGAAAGGACATTTCTATATGGAACATGGACTCTTGCACAGGAAAGCTGGCAGAGGGACGAAAAGTCATGGTCAAATTGTTGTGCCATCCACCTATAGAAATAAGGTTATGGGCTGGGGGCACATAACAACTTTGAGTGAACACCTGGGTAATGGTGCCACAAAACAAAGAGTAGCCACCCAGTACTACTGGCCGGGCATTACGGAAGACATTAATCGGTATGTAAATTCCTGTCCAGAGTGCACCCATGTAGATTCAGAAAGTCGACGGAAGAGTCTTCATCAAAAGTCGACAAGAAAACCAAGCAGAATCATAGGAGGTAGAAAACAGGGTTGTACCAGACCATTGATGGATACAAGCCCCACTTCGGTATACTGCCCCTTAAAATAGAAATAGGTGTGGGTCCGGCAATGTTGTTGTTTGGCCGTCCCCATACACAGTCCACTGGAAGCATTGTTGCGGACATGGACTGTACAATATCAAGCACAGGCACTCAAGGATGAGATTGACTATCTCTTAAAAGAGACAATTATGTCAAAATCAAAAAAACTAGACTCTAGCCTTTGACGATGGAGTTTATTATTACAACCATATTCCTTTACGGTAAACTACATACCGGGAAAGCAGAATGTTGGCGCGGATTTTTAAAGTAGACACCCCACTACAGCGGAAGGAAAGAACTACCAGAATTAGTCTATGCAAATTTTTTTAGGTCTGCTGAGCGAGCTACAGCTTAAAGAGGAGGGCTATGTCGCGTGGTGAGAAAAAAAATACGCAAGACAAATTCTTGGTTGGGATATTTTTAAACCGAGCGGACGCGAGTGCCTCTCGCTATCATTTTCCAGCGCTGTGTACTGGCTACAAAAACGAAGCGATATTTGGTTTTGATGGCTAACGAATAAAATTCCTATAAAAAGAAGGAATGATCGGAAAGAGTTGATAATAGTATCGTTAGGAGCGGAGAAGTCCACATTTATTTCCTTTTAAACAACTAATTCCACCGTTGTTGCAAAAAGAAGATAGAAGCTTGAGAACAGACCACCTCATCATATTTTGTCACGTTAAGCCACTTTGAAAAATTATATAAATTCTAAGACCAACCCAATAGAGGAAATTATTGGAGGGAAAGAAGCTGTTGATGGTACAATTAAAGTAAGGTATAAACACACATGATTCATACAAAAGATAAAAAGAACGGAACGGAGGAAGAAAATAAGAAAACACAAAACAGCGGCGCGAGCCGGTTGGAATGAAAATTTTAGCCGCAGGCGTGAGCTGCTTTCTCGCTCGCTCGCTGGCTGTGTATAAAGAGAGAGAAATCGTGGCAGACAGGTTACACACGAAAAATTGAAACCTCGGAAGAGAGACGAATCTGAAGGCAGAGAGGGAGAGAAGGGTCAACACCTGAGCAAGTTCATTCCTATTTGTTATGCCGGGCAGTTGAACTTTTGCCAAGCCTTCAGTCAGTTCTACTTCTGATTTATCCTAAAAGGGGTATGTAATATTACGAATATATATGTATTTTTGTATGTAAATACTTCTTTTACAGGTTTGATAATTAAAGTAAACTGCGCGACAACATTTGAATTCAAAATGGAGAATGAGGCAAGGACCAGGATGCATAACAGAGACGCGCAGGAATGGAAAGGCAGAACTAAGGGAAGGCCTATGTTGTATAACATTGTTTTATTGATGACTGCAATTCAAACTGACTGTAGAAGGAAACTGCAGCATCATGACTGTGTATAGAAATTGTATTATGTATTTTTGAGAATGTAATCACTTAGACTTGTCATTGCCTATACACTGCCATTGAACCAGAACTTATCATTGCCTATACACTGCCATTGAACCAGAACTTATGCCATACCTATATAAGCATACACTGAACACATCACCTCACAACACGCAGACCCGTGAGAAATCACCACACAAGGACTAGCCACATGCTACATATTTTGCAGGTTTACTGGTCTAGTTTGGAACAGCCTGATCTGAAACTACCATCCACTCAACGTATACTGTGTGTGACGGAGTTCAAGTGTTTTGGCTCCATCATTCCTTGGCTAGCCAAACATAAGATCCAAGAAGCTGTATTCCAACTACACTCGTGTGTTACCAGACATTGTCCAGGACTGTAAAGCTAAGTCCTAAGTGTTAATATTCCAAAACCTTCTGTGAGATCCCAAAAGAGACTGTGTAGTGATGAAAAGTGCAATCTGTGTTAACCCAGTGCAGGCAAAAGACTTTAGGATTAACTTAGACATGAACTTTATGTAAAAAGTTGTAAATATTGTTGATTTTTGTATTTTTTCATTGTAATTGAAATCTTCGATTTTCAAAGGAGAAATAAGAAACTAGATGTATATTAATAAATAATTCAGTAAATTGTAATTTTATGACTTGTCAATTTCTTATTGTTGACAGTTATATTGTGCTGTATTATTGTTGTCACAGTATAGTTAGGTGACGGTAGCACTCTAGAGCTCTTGATCTATACAAATTCCATCCAGACGTGTGCTCTTTACAGCTATAGCTATACCTGTGCCATCCTTACACCAGTGCTCTTCTCCGAGACTGGGATATACCTGTCTAGACTAAATTTACGTGTCTAGTCTTCTTCACTATCAACATCTGCCACTCTTATTAACGCATTACGTCACAGGGAGAATTAAATCATAATAGACATTGTGCACCGATCGCTGACCGGAGCAGGCGGGGGAAAGGCTGCATGCCTTACAACTAAACCTGTGCTCGATAAGCGACGCGAGACACCGGGTACCTTTTAGCGTTAACCAGGACTGAAGGAGAGGATGGGAGACCGTCTCGTCCCCTTCCTTGTGTATAGGTAGAGACATAGAAAAGTAGCATGTTTTTCATAAATGTTGATCTATTTCTAGCAGATTAGACGTGATCAAACGGCTACCAGCGGTTTTCTACTTTGGTTCTATTTGTTGGGTTATTGTGGTCCTTTTACTCATCTACTGATTGATTAATGCTGTCTTCTACGTGGCGCAAGTGTCCCCAAGTTCAGCTGTGAACAGGACCGGCCAAAGAGGCAAAAATTAACATTTTAAAGTAAAGTAAACTGGACTCAGTACTACCCAGATATTTATTCCATTTTTATCAGCCCAGTGTGGCGTAACCAAAGATAACAGTATCATCTAATGGTTGACAGTTGTATTCTCGGATTTATCCAGCCCGTTACACTGTTTCAAAATTGGCACTCACACCATAGTGAGTCGATAGGATCTATCATCATCATCAGTTATAACTGGTAACAGTTCTTTTTTTTTTTTTTTAGCAACCAGAGATTTTAAAAGACTAGAAACATTTACTACTGTTTATAGTGAACACAGATCGCGGAGTTATTCTTCTACATTAACTATCCAAGGTTACTTTAGTCCATCAGATAATCAACCACCAAATTTGGCGTCCCCCTCATAGAAATCTTATGTGTTAGAGAGGAAGGACTGGGGCCAAATTTGGAAGATAGAAAAACACTGGAAGTTATATGCAGTATACTCGCAGTACCACGGGATATAACACCCAGATTTAGGTAAGCGTGATTGAGTGGCCACTGAATGTCAGACAGAAAGAGTGAATAATTTTCGTAGTTGCAATACCTATACCATCACTGGTTCTTTTTTTTTTTTTTTTTTTTTTGCTTAACTATTGTGTAATTACGGAGTAACAATTAGTAGGAACTTCGTTCTTATGTATTTTTTTCTCTTTACAGTCTATGCTATGACCTAGTACTAACCTTTAACCTATGGGGTTATTAAATTGGTGGGTTCTTATCTTCTCAAGGAGAGGAGGGCATAGGTATTCTGTATATTGCTATACATGTAATTCCGATGTATTTGATTTTTCTCTTTAGATATTTGATGTTGTAAAGTTTAGTGATAATAAACAACAAAATAACTTACCTGTGTGCGTTGGTCAGACCCATACCCAATTTTACCATAGTTTTTCACGTTTGTGAGTGTCTTGTTGTCACATAATTGTGCGAGCGTGTTTAGTTAACTAATATTTTTTTTCAATATAAGGGAGTGAAAGATTGTCTGATACTAAATTATAGTCGTACAGATAGACTGGACTAGAGAAACTATTCAGTCCAGAGACAGATCTTCTCCTTAGACTACCCACTAGTGAAAAATCTATTTCTTACACCTTAACTTCTCACGTATCATCACCATCTCCTATACTCAGGCGGGACCCTACATATCTTAAAACCTATCTAAACGGGACAGGGAGGAACAAATCATTGGATGAATGGATAGCAGGATGGTTCCAGCAAATACCTTTTATTGTGTCTGTTACAATGCTCCAGCAAATAGATTATATTTTGCCTGTTACAATGTTCCAGTAAGCGAACTATATTTTGTCTATTACAATGTACCAGTAAGTGGACTATATTTTTTGTCTGTTACAACTTTCCAGTAAGCGGACTATATTTTGTCTGTTACAATGTTCCAGTAAGTGGACTACATTTTTTGTGTTACAATGTTCCAGTAAGTGGACTATATTTTGTCTGCTACAGTGTTCCAGTAATTGGACTAAATTTGTGCATTACAATGTTCCATTAATTGGACTATATTTTGTCTGTTACAGTGTTCCAGTAATTGGACTGTATTTTGTCTGTTACAGTGTTCCATTAAGCGGACTATATTTTGTCTGTTACAGTGTTCCAGTAATTGGACTATATTTTGTCTGTTACAATGTTCCAGTAATTGGTCTATATTTTGTGCGTTACAATGTTCCAGTAATTGGACTATATGTTGTCTGTTACAGTGTTCCAGTAATTGGACTATATTTTGTCTGTTACAGTGTTCCATTAAGCGGACTATATTTTGTCTGTTACAGTGTTCCAGTAATTGGACTATATTTTGTCAGTTACAATGTTCCATGTAATTGGACTATATTTTCTCTGTTACAGTGTTCCAGCAATTGAACTATATTTTGTCTGTTACAGTGTTCTAGTACGCGGACTATATTTTGTCTGTTACAATGTTCCAGTAATTGGACTATATTTTGTCTTTTACAATGTTTCAATAAGCTGACTATATTTTGTATGTTACAATGTTCCAGTAAGCGGACGAAATTTTGTCTGTTACAATGTTCTAGTAAGCACATTTTTTTTTTGGGTCTGTTACAGTGTTGAAGCATGCGTTGCTGTATTAAAACATAATTTATCAGACTTTAGCAGATAGTATTCAGAAGTAAGCAGTCTATAACTAAGCGCAAATATCGGTACAAATACTTACGTCTGGTCTAGATATATCAAAGCTGGGAGTGGAGTTGTGGAATTTTTTTGTTTTATTATTTTAGTCTTAGGAGTGTTGCCTCGTTTTGGGGAGGTGCCTTTTTTTTTAACTTCAAATCTCCCAAAGAAGAAACCAACGACCGAAGAAAGCCCCTCGCTGAAACTACTAAAGAGCAGAATGGGAGAAACTACGATTCCTCACAGATGAAGGCCTAACAACAATCAGCGAGGACACAAACATTGACACCCTGCTCAATACTATCACCCAAACCATACTTGATGCAACCCAAAAAACGATCCCAAGGGGATGCAGAAAGAAATATAACCCTTTCTGGACAAAGACACTTGAAGATCTTGTCCAAAAAAAGGAGAGAAACCAGAAAGAAAGCAGACGATAACCCAACAAAATAAAACAGAATAGAATACAACAGGCTAACTGCAAAGATCGGATTTGAAACTAAAAAATCAAAACGGGAGAAATTGTCAGACACCTGCAACAACCTCAACCTCAGAACTGAAAGGGAAAAGGTCTGGAAACTACTGAATAACCTGTCAGGGAACAATCAATAGTATAACCCCAAACCACTGCTGACCCCTGACCGTGTCCGTACGGATGACAGCAAAAAAGCCAACACTTTCAACAAATTCTTCTCAGACCTCGACAGATCCTCCCGCAGGAATGTACTTGTCACAGCACGTGGCAAGATTCTGAAAAGTAAAGAAAAATCAAGCTCAGTAAATCTGTCACTCTTTGAAGAAAACTTCACTGTCCAGGAACTACAGAGCGCCCTGCAAAAAAAATGCAGCCAAGAAAAGCTCCTGGGCCAGACAGGATATTAAATGAGATGATCCAACACCTTGAAGCCCACGGAAAGGCTAAACTGCTAAACCAGATTAATAAACCCTGGCAGAGTGGTAAACTACCAAAAGCCTGGAAGACAGCCATTGTCAGGCCCATTTAAAAAAAAAGACAAGCCTGAAGATGATCTAAAAAGTTTCAGGCCAATCTCGTTGACTTCCATCATCAGCAAACTGGCAGAACGAATGCTGAACAATAGACTGTGCTGGTGGCTGGAATCTTCAGACTCTCTCAACCACTTCCAATCAGGCTTCCGAATAGGATCAAGAACAGAAGACCAACTGATCATTCTTACCCATAATGCCAAAGACAGTTTCCAGCAAAGGAAATGTTCAGTTACTGTCTTCGTAGACTTGCAACAAGCACAAGACAAAGTTTTGAGGAAAGGCCTACTTTTAAAGATGCAGAACTTGAGCATTCACGGAAAAATGTATCAAGAGTTACCTGAGCGACATAACTATTCAAACACAAGTAAATCAAAGACTGCCATCAAAACGTACTCTTGAAGGCGGACTCCCTCATGGCTCAGCCCTTGGTTGCACATTATTCCTGATCTGTATGAACGACCTACCAGACTTGCTAAATGTCCGCAAATGCCATTTTTGCTGACGACCTTGTAATATGGACCGGTGGATCACACCTGCACCTAGCAGCAGAGAGATTAAGAAAAGCCCTCACTACTATATTAGCTTATTGCAACTTCTGGAAACTTAAGATCGATGTCAGCAAAACTGTATAAACGATTTTCACTCTCAGCAACAAACTAGCAATGACTAAACTTAAAATGACTCTTGATGGTGCTGAAATCAGTTGTGAACAAAATGCAGTATACCTTGGGGTCTAGCTAGACAGAACTCTTTGAACAAATATATGAAGAACACTGCAGATAAAAAATCCAAAAGATTAAATCGTCTCAAACGACTTGCAAGTACCTACTGGAGGAGCCGACAAAACATCACCTAGGCAGCTCTATATAGGATATATCAGATCTATAATGGACTACAACCTCCCCTTGCAAACAACAGCATCTGAGAGCTCTTGTAACCAGGTTAACATAGTACAAAACCAGGTCCTCCACAGGGAGATAACTCTGTGTATTCTCTTTTGGGAGATGTAGCTTGGTGTTTTGGGTTTAGTATATCATGTGAGTTCTCTATTATGGTGTAACTGATTTGCATAGTAATGTTTTAGTAATAAGATTAAAGAAGATTGTATGGGTTTTCAGCTTAATCAGCAAAGGAAGATGACTTTAAATTACGTGCCTTGAAATGTTTTGGTGAGTGATAAAAAAAAAAAAAACACGAACGCGAAAGTTTTGCGAAGGTGAACAGATTTTAGCAGAGAATGCGGGAATGTTAAATTGGGAGAAAGATTAAGTCAGTCTGATTTTGAACGCGGAGTAGCGAAGTAAGATAGGCCCAGTGAAAGTTATCGCTGTATTAAACTTTTGTGTGTATTGGTGAACGTTAGCTTGGATGGTGCACTAGTGCGAATAGGCAACTGGAGGTGGTTGACTTCTGTGTTGTGCAGAAAATTATGTTGCCCAGCCATCAAGCCGTTCCATTTAGCCACTTTGATAGATGTAGGTGCAGGTTTCTGCTATGGTGTTTGTTTATTCATGGAACAAGAAAGTCAGTGTTGCCTGTCAAGTATTTTGATGGTCAGCCGAAGGCAAGAATTTGCAGGTATGTCAAAACTAGCAAGTAAATAAACAATCGTGTAGAATAAGGTGAACTTTTATACAGTACAGAAGATAGGAGACTGTAGAAAATATTAGGAGTCAGAGACTTGGTATAAACTGTCAGCCCTGGTATTAGACCAGTCTAATATAGATACCCCAAGCTACTCGGAGTCCAACCAATGACATAACAGCTGGAAAACAAGAAGTAGTGACAGACGATATAAAGGAGAGAAAGGAAAATGCCAGTATTATTATGTACAGCAGTCATTATAGTAGAAAGGTGCCACCAAGTGAAGGCCGGCCACCCAGTGTTGGGTTGAATTGACTCTTTATGCAAATAAAGCTTGATTTGGTTCAGCTGATGTTAGCGTGAAGTCGATACATCTAAATGTAATTCATCATCATTATTCTATGTATTCGTCAACGCAGTGGAAAAGCATTAGCTGGTAAAAAAAAAATTAACTCTACATGATCTAACTGACTGCCTACTGTCGGGTAGTGAAACGAACTATACGAAAATACAACCCTCTCTCAATAATTACACATCCGCTCTACGGCCACAGCCGGAAAAACCACAGCTAACATACTTAAAGAAATCAATGTACTTGCCTCCTATGGCATCAACACAACTCTACAGTGGATACCAGGCCATATCGGCATCCGAGGCAATGTGAGTGCTGATAAACTAGCAAAGAAAGGAGCAAGTATGCCGCAAGCGAACCTTTTCACCAACTTAAGAACCAGAAAATACATGATACACAACAACTACAAACAGCAGTGGATGGACTGCTGGGCCACCGGCTCAACTGCCAGAGCACTATATTCAGAAATGTCTCAGCCAAACCCTAGACATAGTATCAACAACTTAAGCCGCAGAGACCAGAGTACAATCTTCAGGTTGAGAACAAGACATGTACCTCTCAACAAGCATATGCACACAGTGACCTCAGACCATGCACCATACTGCAACCACTGTAACAGACAGACCATGCACCATACTGCAACCACTGTAACAGACAGACCATGCACCATACTGCAACCACTGTAACAGACAGACCATGCACCATACTCCAACCACTGTAACAGACAGACCATGCACCATACTGCAACCACTGTAACAGACAGAAGGAAGAAATAGTAGAACACCACCTCCTGGAATGCTTGGCACTAACAGACCTGTGGAAGCAATTGCTACCACCAAACACCTCCATCACCAACACCCTCCATCACCAACATCCATATGGAGATACAATGCGATTAAAAAAGACAAGTACCTTTCACTACCTGGCACACGAAAAAAAGAGTGAAAACTCGTAACCTAGGGTATCGGAAAAGTCAATAAAGTCAAGTTTGGGAAGGTCAGTCCTGCTGAACCTAGACACAAGATCCAATGATTACATGCCGGTGCATGTACATTTATAAAAGACCATCTGGTCTGGTATGAGTACTATCTAATGAGTTAAGGATGAATCTTCAACTCAGCTTTAATTCTCTCAACGTGTAAGACTCCCAAAACTTTCGGCAAAAACCCAGCATCTGGCTATATTGTGGCGGGACTATTTACACTAACAGAGAATAGGCGAGGGCAAGCCTGTGGCTCCCTAAAACAACAAGAATCTTCAGGTAGATAAAACTTGTAACCTTGGGTAGCATCTCATCCAAAAGAAAGAAATTCGCTATTTCAAACTACTTGCTGTCCTGGATGGGGGCTGGGAACATCCAAGGGCTGGGAAAGGCTAAAATTGACCAAAGTGCATGTTGGAATCAGATGTACTAACGAAATAGTGCATAGTAATCCGCCATTGGAAAGAATACATGTATCTTTGAGCCTTTTTAAAAATTAATAATTGACAGGAAACCTTCGTAAAGTGCTTCACATGCTATTTCATAGTGTGTTTTTCTTTGTTTGTTTGTTTGTTTGTTTGTTTGCAGAAACTGAAAACTTCTCAGATTCCATTTCGCCGTATTGACTCAGAATTCTTCATTATATTTGACCAACTTGACAGAAAGGAGTGATTACCATTGGTTAATTCAATAACCGCTGCTATTTATGATTGGTCGTTAGATTTGATGTGTCTCTGCCTGATTGGGCGATGAATAGAGTTGGAGTTAACAGCCATTTGACCTCGACGCTACCCAGTGGTGAGTACCAGAAAATTCGATTACTAACCAGTCATTCACATACACATATATTAAGCTGGTCTCGGACTCTGCGAGTTACACTTCAGGCCTTATTATTAGACGTCACGAGACTTTGGCCTAATTTTTTTTTTTAGTAGGGTGTTTGCCTTCTTCTGGCGTGGCGCGTACCTTTCAACCTATGTGGTTATATCAGAGCGCATTTACCATCCAAAAACAAGTCAACTCTGTTGACTGCTAACTCGATCAGCGTTGATAGATACTAAGTCCTGAAAAGGACTAACATTATCTATCTGCTAGCATAAAGTCCTAAATAGGACTCGCCAGCTACGCCAACGCCCGAGCTAGTTGGTCTCTTTTTGACCTAATTCTGATTTCCTCCACTTGTCCTCCATTTTGTGTGTCATATTTTATAGAAAACGTAGAGCTACAAAATGTGGAGTCATAAATGTTTAGCATTATTTTAAAATCAGCAAGTAACCCGGCAAAACAAAGAAGGAAAGAATTATGTACTCTTTCTGCTCCATGGTCTGATGACGTCACTAATTCTCCTGTGCTCATTTCAGTAATTTCCATGTTCGTCAGAAGTAAATCAATGACACGTGAAGTGAATGATGGGAAATTATGCTTCTCTGGCTAAATATAAACATAGATAAGACGTGAGTACTTAGTCATACTTATCCGCGTAAACTCTGCTTAATATAAAATGGGGACATTCCGGAAGTTTTGTGAAAATAACAGGCATGAATATTAGTGAAACAAATTCCATTGACAGATGAGACATAATGCAAGTTATTTCAATCCGAGTGAAATTTAGTTTCTCTGCCGCAATTTTGGGGTTTTCCCGTCAAAGAGTGCAAAGTTGGTGGTAACAAATAGGACAGGACGTTACCACCAAGGCAATTCTTTGACAGGAGAATGCTCAAGACAAAACATAAAATGTTCAGCAGTTGTTTTTAAATGCTCGTAATAAAACCTACCTCGTCGGATGTGGTGGAAATGATAGGTGTTGTAGTTAGTTAAACTACTGTAGGTGTTGTAGTTAGTTAAAGGAAGAAAATATATGAAAATAATGTATATCAGCACAACAACATAAGAAAGGCATCAATATTCACATCGTTAACAAATATCCAATCAAACACCAATGGACATAATATTCACCAACACAAAACCCTGCTGTCGAACAGCTGAAAAATAAATAAACAAAGTTCTCAATCATTCCGCTTTTGGGGAACCACATTCAATAACTCCTGTTAGTGTTTTTATATGTATATATGCTCTATAGGTGATGCAATACTATAATAAATCCACTGTAGGCGCTATCCATGCACTGTTGGTTACATCCTAATGACGAGATAGGCTGTAGATTACTCTGTCTATTTTCAGCTGACCGCTAATACGTGCGGGATTTTGAATGACCAGAAACACACACAAGACGAGGTCAGTTTAGGACAAACTGTTCATTGCGCTATTATCCAGACGCGTGAAATTAGGCCTGCGTACTTGATGTTAAATCCGGTTTGGCTGGCTTGAACTTTTATTTGTGACTGAATTGCTCCGTTTAAGCACATAGTCTGGTGATTTAACTTCTGCTGAAGACGCTGCGCTGTTAGGTATGCTGGAAGCCACAATGCTCTGACTGGTGATCACGAGGCGAGTAGGAAACTATTACTGCCAAATTCAATTTCAGATTTTGCTTTGGCTCTTTAAACACTGCGTGAGCTCAATTCCCATTAGAGGAATTGGCGTTGACAAAGGGTGGTACTTCAGGTATGGGTGACAACTCGTGGTGCTAATTGCTTTCAGAAACAGCGAGATCGAAGAGAATGTGACGTTCTTCGATTGACTGGAATCCTGCGATCAGGGACCACGACAAAAATCTCAGAACGAACGTGAGTTTTGTCTCCCCTTTGCTCCCGCTACCGACTGTAGTAATCTAGTGGCTCGCTTCAAAGAAACTATTTCTCGTACGAAATCAAACCGGTTACGAGCCACACGCGTTTCCCGGTCAGACAAACACCAGGTGCCGCTTAGGTAATATTTCTGTTGTGTGTTGTCGATGATCTCATAACCCAGTCTATTGCCAGTAAGAAAAGAAATGGAGACAAGAGGCATCCCTGTCGCACTCCTGTTCTTATCCCAAACGGTTCTCACTTATATCCGTACATTCTTGGTGGAAAATTAAATAATAATAATAACGCTTTATTACTCGCTTCTGTGGCAGGTAAAGTCTTTGAGCAGTTAAAAAAAAAATCCCATTTAAGCAAACGAAAACATTCATATTTCTAAAGTACAGTGGTATGCGGGTACATTCTCACGATTCAGATTTCTAAAGTACAGTCGTATGCGGGTACATTTTCACATACATTACATTATATAATAATAGTACATGAATTTAAAAGAAATTATTAAAAAGAACGAGCGGAAGAGGAAAAGAAATGTTGACCTGTGAATGAGATGTTGACAGGCAAATGATGATTCTATGGGGGTAGATAATCAGTGCTGAGGAAGTGTTTGAATAGTGTTTTGTTAAATGAATATTGTGTAGGTAGGTTTTTTAGGTGGTGTGGAAGGCTGTTCCATAAGTAGGATCTGTCGTAGATTTTTTGATAGGAAATTAAGACTTTGGTTGGTCCCTTCTGAATAGATAGAATCAGTGATAGCTGCTGTGAGAGTTAATACAGAAATAGATCTTTCCACGAGTGCAGTGGTAGCGAATCAATAGAACGGTCCCCTGGAAAAAGACAAGATTCTTCTCTCTCTCTCTCAGGCCTATCTTCTACGACACTTATGTAAGAGTCGGACAGACTATTGACAACATATGCTAATATGTAATGAACATACCACTCACGTGCACACACACCAGTGACAACAGGTAGACACACAGACGTGGGAAGACTATCAAAATGATTACATATATATATTCTGAACGAGCTGACCAACACGCTGCTTTTAGTTTCAAAGGGAAGTTTTTATTTATCAGCTAAAAATTTCCTCACAACACATAAAATTCATCAAGAAAAGAAAATAAACATATACACGTGGTCAAAACAATAATCAATGAAATTGCTACAAGAAATGATAGACCCCGATATGATCTCATCCCCTCAAGGTAAGCCCACAGTCCCGTTATGAGTAAAGTGAAAGCCAGGAGATTCAATGATACATATGAGTTTGTCTAATAATTTTTCTTTCTTTCCTCGTAAACAAATATGAACCGACTTAGATGTAGTAGGTTTTAACCTGAGGGAAGTCAAAAAAATATTCTTGCATTGACAACAAGTTTCATAAATGGAATTACAAACATGGGTGAAATTCACATACCTCACACCGTCTACTTTCACTTGGTTCTTTCATCAGGGCCCTGTACTAATTACATACGTGATGTAGCTTGCCGTCTGGCGCAACCTTGGTAACATTCACACCCTTTGTCTGTTCTGTCGTTCACTGAAACGGATCCCAGCTCTACAGAGTGGTTTGCTGGTTTTGATTTTTTCTCAGAAATTTCTCCGGGGAGCATCAGCTTCAGGCGTCAGCTATTTCAGACTAAAGTTAGTGTATCTTGACTCACGAAGTAAGAATTAGGGTTAAGCGAGCACACAATGTCAGAACACGAGGTTTCCCTAAATTAGGAAAATGACCGGTGGACAGCTTCTCTCAACAGATAATCAGGGTTCACCACACATTTGGTCAAAAATATGTCGGAAAGTTTAATGCTATGAATAATGTTACTTGCCACAAGGGCTGTACTTTAGAATATCGTTTCTGGAAGGACTAATTCAGGCACACTGGGCCCGTTATTTCAGTTCACGTTAAAGTTCTTGAAAAGCTTACGACCAAGTCTTTAAGAGAAAAGTTTTTTTTTTTAGTCTTCACAGGATAGGTTCATCAGTACGTAACGCTGGTATAGTTAGGTTACCACAGAAATCTCTGTATAAAGAAACAGATATATATGAAATATTTATACATCCTATGTTTAAGGGTATACTTATATTTTAACTGCGGGCGTAAACCTTAACTTATCATTTAACACCTCCCGTGAAATAAGTTATAGTCATAAATTAATCATCATGAATTAGAGATATATATAAATATATTCTCGTCACGACTCATGAGACATCTAGTCTAGCAGTTATAAGTTAGTTTGAAAATTATGTTCTCGTCTGATTATTTAGCAGTTAAATTAAATTTAGTAATAGCCGACTGAATTTACGCTGGAAATATAATTTATCCTGCTTTCCACTGAGACACGTCACTAGAAATTAATACAGACATTTTTGAAAGATTTCTTGTGATAGCGGTGGAATATCCCTGCCACTATCATCATCTTCGTCAGCTCTGGCGATCGTCAGGAGATGGTCGGAGGTTGGCACTGGTCTTTCCAAGTATCTCTTTAAGAGATTTAAATGGAAAACCTTCTCCTTTCCTTGAATAGAGATCTGGTAGTTAGCCTTAGAAATCTTTTTCAGGACGGTAAACGGCCCTTGCCATCCGATCTTCAGTTGGTTGTTCTCGGTAGGGAGTAATGTTACGGTATATGATATTAACGCCGTCTGCTAAAGGTTACCAGACGTGCAATTATAAAGGTTAAGACATTTAATATATTGCGATAGATGTTTCAATTAATGAACGCTTTATACACGATCGATTATGACGTGTATAGCGTTGTTTAGGACACAGTCGGTAACTAAGAAACGCTACCCTTTTCACATAGACCGTCAAGCTGTTAAGACGCGTTTGACTCTCCTTCCAATGTTGGGCATGGTATTGCCATACAGATATATTTTATGCAAGTACGGACATGGGTCAGTCCATTGCTATTATGAAGATTTGAAATGATTAAAGGTCAGTACGAAAGTAAAAATTAAGGAAGGATGAATTACAGTCCATAGTATTTGATTTTGCCAGACTCATAGACTCACTGTCGGCCGTTGGAAACCCCAACCGCGCGTGCATACAGCTATGACAATCTGCATACAGTAATTTGATTATTGGACAAGGACTGATAGGATATCTACATATCTATGCCATATATTTTCAAGTTATAATATGTACCTTTGTGATCAACATGCATGAATCGTTTTGATGTGTAAACTGTATTAAATGTTGGTGGACTCAATGGAACCGACTTGTCACATCAATCGTATTCCAAGTCATTCAATTATTGTTCAGAATCTTCCACCCCTGCATTCGCGTAATCTTACATAGAAGGCACGATACACGATCACTCAAGAATATCAAGAAGATAAAACAATGGCCAGACATTTATAACTGTTTTATTAATATCACATGGAACATTATTCAGAGCTAACCAAACCACGCCTTGCAACAGACCACTTCCACTTGCAACTTCCACTTGCAACAGTGGTGTCCGGTGTCTGGGGATCGACAAAAAAAATTTCTGAATGACTTTCGAATGAAATGTTTACGATCAAGTTACGATCACATGATGTGCTGAATTATGACCTATGACGCAGTACTCAGTCTAATGCCTAACAACGCGACGTCACTGAAATTCGTGTAGGTGAAACTATCGGAGAAAAACTGAAGTCGTTCTTTTAAGCCTAACCAAGGGAAAAATAAGTCATTTGAAGCAGACACAAGAAATGGACTACAGGAGCAGGCAGTCAAGGGCATTAGCCTAGCTGTTGACGACCTATAGCACTGACCGAAGCAACGGGAAAGATAAGTCTAGCTGTTTAAATTGTCGTCATTGCAAAACCGTAATACTGAGTCCATTTCGCTTTGATTAGGCATGTCTATGTATTTTCATGTATATATGTTAAATTTGTTTTCCATCGTATGTATTTGTTGTTAATTCGTGGGCCGGTTGGAGAGGGAACTGAAATCTCTGGGAATGTCGCGAACAGCTGACCACCTAGATTTCGGTCGTTCTTAGGGAACTTAAACGATCGCACTTTTGGAAGCCCATTGAGGTTGCCATTGGACAGTCTGTCCAAATTTGCTACCGTTTGACAATTTGCGTTAGCTGTACTGTCCCGTAGATAATTGGTGTATTTTATTCGTATTCAGTTAATAATTTTATTCAGTTCTGTACCATGTTCGTCACTATTTCGTCCATTCTCCTCTGACTATCATTTATTTTATGATTATTAAATTTTCGTCCGTTATGAGTCCTGTGACGTCATCATTTTTCGCAGTCATTTTTTTTGTGTGTACCTTGAATATTCAGTTGACCTCAGGTCAGACCTTGACCCTTCATTTGGTCTGTGACATTTCTGCTTATTTTATTTAGTTCATAAATTCATTTTTAATTGTGAAAATGTCTTGTTTGCGTCTTGACATTGTTTGTACCCTTTAGTTGCATCATTGCTTGTCTGTCCTCATAATATATATTAATATTACATTAATAATATGATAATTATATGCAATAATACACTTGTAATTTAATTTAATTAATTTTTTTTTTGATAATTAAGATTAATATGGGACATTGCATAATTATGCAGTGATAGTCCAAGAAAGTAGCACTACAATTTATCATAGATGCCTAGGGCATAATAATATAATATATATATTGACAAAATAAACTAATCTTATATCTACCTTTGAGGTAATAGACCCATTGTATATTATTTAATATACTTTTCTGGTACTAAGAGAGTGACTTAGTACATTGAACAATATAATTACTAGGAATTATACCCAACATTATTGGATATTGAGGTTAATTGGGTGATATAATTACATTATATTTAACAGATATCATAACTATTTATGATATAGTATTATTTAGATACAATATTGTTACAAAATATTGTCTATTAGGTGAACTTAAACATTAAGTTCAATACTATTGTGATTACTTATATTGAATATTTCTAAGTTGAGTAAGTATAATAATTACTCTGAAGCTACTATTGACTATTTTAATCAGTAATTATCAATAATTACTACAGATAAAAGTCAAAATGCTTACTATAGACCATTTCGTTAAAATTGGCCGTGATTATGGCTACAAATCTCAAGAACTTCGTCAGTTTGCTGAATCAGAACTCGAAAAATATGAAAGAAAGGAAGAAGAGAAAAAGGCAGCATTAAAGAAAGAGGAAGAGGAACAAAAGGCAGCATTAAAGAAAGAGGAAGCAGAACTTGAGATGAAGCAAATTGCCAAGGAAAATAGGTTGAGAGAGATTGCTCAACGTGAAAGAGAAGAGCAAAGAGCAATCTCCAGGCAGGAAGAAGAGAATAAATTGAAACGAGAGGAAATTATTTTACAACAAGAAATGGAATTGGCGCGTATTAAATTGGAGACAGCAAGATTACAAGCACAAAATGCTGATGCAAACCAGAATAATAACGCACAAAATGGATCATCATCCAGCCAGCCTAAACACTTCTACAACTTTAAACTACCCATTTTCAACTTGAACGTCGACGACCTTTCATCGTTCCTGGCACGTTTTGAACAGACTTGCAAAACAAACCATTTGCCTGAAGAGTCATGGGTACTCAAGTTAAATGAATTCTTAGTTGGAGAACCACTGACAGCTTCTCAAAATGCTGACCCATCAATAGCTAATAACTACGGTGCTATTAAGTCCTTGCTTCTACGAAGATTTCACCTGGACGAGGAACACTGTAGGTTGAAATTTAAGGGAATTTTACCTGAATCTCCAAGGGATTTTGCAGGATTCATTGCGAATATACGCAATACATTTAACAGATGGGTTGAACTGGCAGAAGTCAACAAATCATACGACAAATTAGTTGATTTACTACTACGAGATAAGGTATTATCTTCGGTTAGCCAGCCATTTTTTGCATATTTGCAGGAGCGTAAACCAGGTACTATGGATGAGTTAGAAAAAATTTCTTTAAACTACTGTTCGGCACACCCGAATGCAACCATTTCTAACTCCTCATTAAGAGAACCTCTACCTGTGGCGTCTAATATGGCCTACAATCACAATAACAAACAAAGACATCACAGTGTAGACAGAAGCAGGTTCCAAAGAAATCACAATGTTAACTTTCAGAAGGGACATAATAATGATTTCAACAATAAAAATGAGTTCAACAGAGGTAGATCACGAGATAGAAATTATTCACCTCAAACAAACTACCACAATGGTCAACATAACACTCATTATAATCGATCACATACTCCCAATGATAATAGTAACTGGAAGGGTAATAATCATGGCTCGAGACATCGAGATAATAGTTACTATAGAGGACGACGAGATAATTCTAACAATTATACTCGGAATCGATCTCATTCTCGGGGATCATCTCATTACAACCATAATACAGGGGCGGCAGTTACAAATAATACTACCCCTATAGCTCAGGTTCCACTTGACAATAATACAACACAGTCTTCTGCTGCATGTTTCGCTATTAATTATAATGTGGCAAATAGTTGCCAGCAATGCAATCTTGTTTTTCAGAAGGCGAAAGAAACAGTGCTTAACTGCGGACATATTATACCACAGGTAGGTCTTGCAGTCAACGATGGAACAGGCCTATTAATTTTTAACAGAGGATTAGTTAATGGATCCGTCGTCTCAGTGTTGAGGGATTCGGGATCCACAACGATTGGTGTACGACAGTCGCTGGTACATCCCAGCTGTGCAACGGGGGAATATGTTCGTTGCATGACGTTTGGTGGAACAATAGAGTTTTTACCCCACAGCTATTATTCATGTCAACACTCCTTTCTTCACAGGAAACGTAAAAGTATGTATGCTAAAAAAGCCTATAGCTGATTTGATGGTTGGTCGTATACACGGCAGTAAAGATTGTACTCCAGATGAGATTATAGAATGGGAGAAACATAACCTATGCACTGGAAACGCCGTGACGACTAGAGCACAGACTCAACTCATGGAGAAAGTTGATGATAATAAAATGGATGCAAACAACCAAGAGGAATTTGTAGTCAATTCACCTATTGACAGGGAAACATTTGCAACCAAACAAAAAGAGGATAAATCTTTAAAAAAATTTTTTACGTTGGTTGATAAAGTTGACAATCTATCCTCAGGTAATAATAACAAACATTGTTTTGTTATTAAAAATGGCATATTGATTAGATGTTTTAATGACAAATCACAAATGAAACAACAAGTTATGGTCCCATATACTTTTAGACGGTACATTCTTCAACATGCACATGACTCACATTGTGCTGGACATATGGGATATACTCGAACACGATCTCGAGTACTGTCTTCATTCTTTTGGCCAGGGGTGTCAAGAGATATTTCGCAGTATGTACGTTCCTGTACTACATGCCAAGAAGTGAAAGCACGTGGAGCTTTTCACACGGCGCCTATTCAGGCTTGCGATATCTCAGTGAGACCTTTTGACAAGATGGCAATAGACATTATTGGTCCATTGCTACCATCGGCCAGAGGACATAGATTCGTCCTTACGTGCATTGATTTGTGCACACGATGGCCGGAAGCTATCCCATTAAAGACCACCACTACCACAGATGTAGCTGATGCACTACATCTCATCTTTTCTAGAATAGGGTTTCCTAGAAAACTTTTATCAGACCATGGGTCACAGTTTATATCTGACACCATGAAGGAAGTCATGAAAACTTGGGACATTGATAGGAATTTAAGTAGTATTTATCATCCGATGAGTAATGGTGCGGTTGAAAGACTTAACCGTACACTTAAACAACTACTACATAAGGTTACTGCTAAGCACCCTCATGACTGGGACAGAGCACTCCCAGCTGTTCTATTTGCTTATCGGGAGGTACCGCATGAACAAACTGGCTTCTCTCCCTTTGAATTAGTTTTTGGTGCTCCCCCAAGAGGTCCTATGGGACTAATAAAAGACTTATTAATTGACGACGAGATGACTCAGGACACTCAGTCATCTTACGAGTACGTGATTAATCTTCGGAAGAACATTATTGAGTCTTGCCAGTTGGCAACAGCTTCTTCTGAGGCTGCAAAAGCTAAGGCTCGATCTCTACAAAATATGTCTCGACGATTACGCCAATTATTCCCAGGCGACGAGGCTTATGTGTTACTTCCTCACAATAACAATAAATTATTGATATCTTGGAATGGTCCTTACAAAGTCATTGATAAAATTTCCGACGTTGATTACGTCTTAGATATCAAGGGACACAAAAAGATATTTCATATTAACATGCTCAAGCAATTTCATACACGTCCTGAACACTTACAGTCAATTTTTCATGAACTAGATGACAACACAGTATCCACTTGTCATTATACTAACTTATCTGTCATCCAGGAAGAAGAATCTTCTTTTCCTGAGGTACAGTTACCGTTACCTGTACCAGTAGTTCAACCTACTGAATCTTGGCGGGATGTAACCATCTCTTCAACGGTTACACCGCAACAGCGTCTACAGATTGCTAATCTATTACAATCTTATCCAGATGTGTTGACCGACGTTCCGGGTCGCACATCGGCTATCAGTCATGACATTACTCTCAATGACGATACACCTATTCGTGTACATCCCTATTCTGTTCCTTTACATTTCCTTGCTAAAACTACTAAAGAACTTGAACAGATGTTGTCTCTGGGAATCATTGAGACTAGTAATTCGCCATTCTCTTCTCCATTAGTGATTGTCCGGAAGAAGGACAATAACATTAGACTATGTGTTGATTATAGAAAATTAAATGCTAAGACTATAGTTGACAGCGAACCACATCCACTCATTGACGACTTACTGCCACGTCTATCTAACGCAACTATATTTAGTAAGATAGACTTAACAAAAGGTTATTGGCAGATACCACTGACCGAAAAGGCTAAGTACTACACCGCATTTTCCACGCCACAAGGTCTATACCAGTGGAACGTGATGCCTTTTGGGCTTGTTAATGCGCCAGCTACCTTCATTCGCCTGATGCGACAAATTTTATCAGGTAGACCAGACGTTATTACATATATTGACGACATATGCTTGTTTAGTTCGTCGTTTGAGGAACATGTTTTGGGACTTAGATATGTTTTTGACACTCTAAGGAATTATCATCTAACTGCTAAACCTACAAAGGTGCAAATCGCGTGTAATGAGATATAACCTTTTTGGGACATATCATTGGATCGGGATATATCCGAACGTTACCTAGTACAGTCTCAAAAATTCTAAACATAGCAATTCCTCAGACGAAGAAACAGGTCAGGAGTTTGTTAGGACTTGTTCAATATTACAGTAGATTCATACCAAACTTGTCATCCATCACGGCTGTATTGTCTTCATTGTTAAAAAAAGATATGCCGGTGAAGGTGACATGGACTGGTACATGCAATGAAACTTTCAACAAAATTATAAATTTGTTCTCACATGAACCAATTTTAAGACTTCCCGATGCTTCCAAAAGATTTTTCTTACGAACAGATGCTAGTAACTACGGCATTGGTGCATGCCTGCTCCAGAACCATGACGGCATTCTACACCCCACCTTATATATATCAAGAAAGCTGAAGCCGGCTGAAACAAAGTATTCCACAGTCGACAAGGAACTTTTGTCTGTGATCTGGGCAATAACGAAGCTGGAGAAATTCTTACTCGGTGCCCCCTTTACCATACAGACGGACCAACGTGCGGTCGCATCCTTGCGTCGATCCAACCACAAAAGCCAAAAACTTGCCAGATATTCAATCATCCTACAGCCATTCGAGTTCTCCATTGAACACATACCTGGCACTGAAAATTGTGTGGCAGATGCGTTGTCACGTAATCCTATTGACGACGAATAATCAACATTGACACTCTTAAACTACATCAATCAGAACTACATTGGATTGAACGAAGTATCAACTATAAAGGAACTAACCTTGCCTTCAATTCAAACTTTATAAACACTATATGCATCACAGAATTGAACGACAAGACAATCAAGGTATATATACTTACATTCGAACTTCGTATAATATCCATACACGATATACGAATATCATTGAACAATCATGGAATAATATCTGACGACAAGTCGAACTTATTATCCTATGGACTCTTAATTCTTCGATGCAGTTATAAATGACATTTCTTTCCGACGTGGACATTTGAACACTTTTGCCTAAAAGAATTCATCAGGATCAAGACTACGGATGGATCATCATATCCTATACTAATTAATTAGTTAACTTAACTTCTTAATTGAATTATTATCAATAAAATGAAATGTGAGAAAAAAAAATGAAATGAAAGAACAAAAAAAAAAAAAGAGAACGAAATACTAAAAGAAGAAATTATGAAAAGAGAAAATAAATCTCACACAAGTATTAGATTAATAATTTTTTTTTAATGTACCTATACAGTATTTAGTTAGTTAAGTTAGTTAGTTATTATTCACTAACACTTAACACACACAATTAAGTTAAAACTTATATTCGAATTTCTTTCTATTTCTTCTTACTTAGTTTGTCTTTTCTTCTCTCATAACATCGCATTACATTAGAACCTTAATAATTTAACTCTTAGTTTAATTAATTAATTTAATTTTAATTAGTCAAATTAATTCCTATATGACATACTAATACGACAGACCTTACTTTAATTTAATTTTATCATTCACTATTAACATTGGACATTTATTTAGTTGATATAATGACATGTATAATATTGATATATAATGTGATTTATGATTAGATGACTATGACAAATAGTTAGTTGACACGACCGCAACACGGTTCTACTCAGAACATCGTCGGCCATATGTCACAATTGTGTTAAATTTTTTTGAAAAATTGTTAAGTCGGATAGATATTGAAAAAAAAATCTATCGATTTTTTTTTCCCCGGTGTACAGGGAATTGTTACGGTATATGATATTAACGCCGTCTGCTAAAGGTTACCAGACGTGCAATTATAAAGGTTAAGACATTTAATATATTGCGATAGATGTTTCAATTAATGAACGCTTTATACACGATCGATTATGACGTGTATAGCGTTGTTTAGGACACAGTCGGTAACTAAGAAACGCTACCCTTTTCACATAGACCGTCAAGCTGTTAAGACGCGTTTGACTCTCCTTCCAATGTTGGGCATGGTATTGCCATACAGATATATTTTATGCAAGTACGGACATGGGTCAGTCCATTGCTATTATGAAGATTTGAAATGATTAAAGGTCAGTACGAAAGTAAAAATTAAGGAAGGATGAATTACAGTCCATAGTATTTGATTTTGCCAGACTCATAGACTCACTGTCGGCCGTTGGAAACCCCAACCGCGCGTGCATACAGCTATGACAATCTGCATACAGTAATTTGATTATTGGACAAGGACTGATAGGATATCTACATATCTATGCCATATATTTTCAAGTTATAATATGTACCTTTGTGATCAACATGCATGAATCGTTTTGATGTGTAAACTGTATTAAATGTTGGTGGACTCAATGGAACCGACTTGTCACATCAATCGTATTCCAAGTCATTCAATTATTGTTCAGAATCTTCCACCCCTGCATTCGCGTAATCTTACATAGAAGGCACGATACACGATCACTCAAGAATATCAAGAAGATAAAACAATGGCCAGACATTTATAACTGTTTTATTAATATCACATGGAACATTATTCAGAGCTAACCAAACCACGCCTTGCAACAGACCACTTCCACTTGCAACAAGTAACACCAAAACTTTCTCTCCTGTTTCCAGTTCTCTCTCTTTCGCGACTTTCCTGTATCGGTTAGCGTGCTTGGTGCGTGCTCGCTTAAAGTTAGTCGTTGCTAGGTCCCACCCTAGTTTCAACCTTTCCTTTAAAACCGACACATATTTACTTGCTGAGACGACTGTCTCATCCGCCTTCTCGTCTGTCAGAGACTGAAGTAAGGCTTCCAGCGGGCCCTTAATGGGTCTGCCGAATAAGAGTGTCGCTGGCGGAAATCCTGTGGAAGTATGAGGAGATTCTCTGTAGCCAAATAAAGCTCCAGGAATACAAAGGTCCCAATCTTCAGGTTTCACTTGTGCCAGTTTACTTAGCAGCATGTTGAGGTTTCCATTAGCACGTTCCACGAGCCCATTTCCGGTCGGAGTATATGGCTTAGTGTGGATGTGTTGGGTCCTCAAGATCTTAACGATCTCATCCATCAACAGGTTTCGGTATGGAGATCCGTTATCCGTCAACACTTGCTGCGGGAATCCCAACCGAGTGAAAATCTGCACGAGGGTTTCTGCGACATGCTTGGCATCTGCGCATGTTAGCGGGATAGCTTCTGCCCATAAAGTGCATGTATCGACTAAGGTCAGGATAAACCTGTTCCTTCTTTTAGTCCTTTCTAAGGGTCCTAAAATGTCGATCACAACCCGTTCGAATGGTGTTCCCATTATTGGCATTTCACCCATGTGGACTGGGGGTGTCCGTTGCTTGGGTGGTACACGTTGGCACTGGGCACAGGATTTGACGTACCTGATAATATCAGTGTTTACTCCTGGCCACCAATAATGAGTGGTTATCCGTTGGTTTGTGGCGTTCTGTCCCATATGTCCGCTGAAGGGAAGAGAGTGCCCCATTTCTAGGATTTGGCTTCTGTACTGTTTCGGTACTAGGAGCTGGTTGTAACCTTGGTCAGGCTTGCCCGTTCTCCGATAAAGTACGCCATCCTTAGAAAAAATGTCCCCGTGCTGTTTGGGTTCCTTAGCCATGGGCAGTTTCCTAAAGCAGGGTGCCAAAGTAGGGTCCTTGTATTGCGCTTCTTTAAGTTCCATAGGTAACAAATTAGGCACAGGCTCCCGTTCCTTCTTGGTTTGCCCTCTTGTAGTTACCGCTGCCACAATCGGCTCTTCCGGTTTCCCAATACACACGTATCTCCCGCCGAGTATGACTGGGTAGATGGGATCATCCATAACAGCTGCTTTGATCATGCCTCTGACAAAATCAGAGTGTATCTCCACCAATGCAATGGGAAGCGCTGTAGGTGCATCACTCTTACGAACTCCACAAAGTTGGACGGTCTCTGCTGTCTCTTGACCGGGTTTAACCAGGTTTCTGGCAACAATGCAATCGTAAGAAAGCCCCGTGTCAAATACGCAAGAAGTTTGAGAACCGTTCAAAATAACAGTACCTCGCGTTGAGGGTCCATCCCCAACAGGTTGGGAATCACTGTCAATAATTCCACCTTGCGAGACTGTTAATAAGCATCCGATGCGTTTCGGCTCGGTGTGCTCGGTCTGATCATATGTCCCGTGCTCAGGGGTTCTCCCTTTGCCACCTTGTCCTTTCTGGCTACGCTGCCATGTAGGGCGGTCGGGTTGATCAGACTGTTTGGGGTGGTTGGGGTACTTGTTCTTGTAGAACTTGGATTTTTCAGGAGGGGGGTTTTGAGGTCCAGTTTCTCTGTGGTTATTTAGGTTAGAAGCCTGAGAAGATTGCTCAAGGTTATGTTTTCGAAAATGCTCCTCTGTCGGTTTCCGCTTTGTGGCCGGTAGTTCAGCCAGCGCATTGTGATAACGCTCAGACTTTTCCAAAATGTCTTCAAGTTTTTCTGCCCCCTGCTCAGCGAGAAATCTCCGGGTATCAGCAGACAAAGTGTTCTTTATTTGTTCTGTTAAAACAAATTCCTCAAGACCTTCATGGGTAGAGGGGAGCTGCGAGAGCTCAAGGCACTTTGTCAAATATCCCTTTAGCCGGGAAGAGAACTGGTGAAAAGATTCAGAATTCTCCTTTCTGCTGTTGCGAAACAGTTGCAAAAATTTGCGAGCGTTCATTTCAAAGCGCTCCAGTAACGCTTTCTTCAACACATCATAATCGTCTTGTTGGCTACTTTCCAGCTTAGAATAAACATCATAAGCAGAACCTTTTAGGGCCTGGGAAAGTTTCATATTCCAACGCGACCTCTCTAACCCGTACAGAGTTGCAATTTTCTCAAATTTTTCTAACCATGTGTCAATCTTCTCATTTGGACAAGGAAAAGATTCTAGAGTGAAAGACATGGCGTTTAGTTGAAGAGATTGAGTGTTAGAAGGATCAGTTAAGGAGGAATGAGGAGAAGATTCTCCATTGCTGGAGGTAGAGGCAGCACCACGACTTTGGAGTTCTAGAGCTTTAAGCGCCAGCTCATGCTGTCGTCGTTGCTCATTTTCTCTTTCCTCGTGCTGCATCCTGCGAATTTCCATTTCCTCGTCCATCTTCTTCTGCTGTAATAGACGGTCTTCCGCTTCTTTCCTCTCCGCTGCTTCTTCTTTCCTCTTTAGTTCCTCTTCTATCCTCTCCGCATCATATCTCTCAAGTTCGTCCCCGACAAAAGCTTTCGCTTCTTCTCCTTCCAGTCCCTCCTCTCTCGCTTCGTCCCTGAGGAGTTGTCTAAGCTTTGCCCTCTCGGCCATATTATGTCAGTGACTGAGACACGTGGAGATAGAAAATAGGAAAAAGAATAACCTGGTTCCTAACACTTACGAGAAAAAATTTCCAAAAATACAAAAGATGATATCCTTAACCCTGAAAAATAAGTTGCTACAGTGGAAAACACAATGATTATAGCAAAAATTAAAGAGATAAATAATCCCTTAATTTTTAAATCCACTATAAGTTTACCCCTGAAGACAGTTAGGGTGAGGGAGGCAATTAATCTGGACGAATAGTCCGAAACGCACTCCTTAACTTTAGTTCAAATACCTTCCTGCTTCAGAACCCTTGTGAATGTTATACACTCACAAAACTTTACCAGCGTTTAGTATTACAATCAACATTAATTAACATGTATTCCGACAAAATCAACCTGTAAACCAAATGTATAATGCTTCTTTATGCTGTGGAAAAAAACTTATCAGTTTGTGTGGTCAGCACGCTCGTACACAGATCATTAGTCTAGGGGATAAATTATTTAAAGATATAACAACTCACAAGACATCACACTCTTACTCTATTACAGAATAAAAATCTTTAAAGACGAGCTGATATTAGTCTTCCTATTCTAAGTTAAAAAATCCGTCGGGCGAGACCCCATTTGTCGTAGATTTTTTGAAAGGAAATTAAGACTTTGGTTGGTCCCTTCTGAATAGATAGAATCAGTGATAGCTGCTGTGAGAGTTAATACAGAAATAGATCTTTCCACGAGTGCAGTGGTAGCGAATCAATAGAACGGTCCCCTGGAAAAAGACAAGATGCTTCTCTCTCTCAGGCCTATCTTCTACGACACTTATGTAAGAGTCGGACAGACTATTGACAACATATGCTAATATGTAATGAACATACCACTCACGTGCACACACACCAGTGACAACAGGTAGACACACAGACGTGGGAAGACTATCAAAATGATTACATATATATATTCTGAACGAGCTGACCAACACGCTGCTTTTAGTTTCAAAGGGAAGTTTTTATTTATCAGCTAAAAATTTCCTCACAACACATAAAATTCATCAAGAAAAGAAAATAAACATATACACGTGGTCAAAGCAATAATCAATGAAATTGCTACAAGAAATGATAGACCCCGATATGATCTCATCCCCTCAAGGTAAGCCCACAGTCCCGTTATGAGTAAAGTGAAAGCCAGGAGAGTCAATGATACATATGAGTTTGTCTAATAATTTTTCTTTCTTTCCTCGTAAACAAATATGAACCGACTTAGATGTAGTAGGTTTTAACCTGAGGGAAGTCAAAAAAATATTCTTGCATTGACAACAAGTTTCATAAATGGAATTACAAACATGGGTGAAATTCACATACCTCACACCGTCTACTTTCACTTGGTTCTTTCATCAGGGCCCTGTACTAATTACATACGTGATGTAGCTTGCCGTCTGGCGCAACCTTGGTAACATTCACACCCTTTGTCTGTTCTGTCGTTCACTGAAACGGATCCCAGCTCTACAGAGTGGTTTGCTGGTTTTGATTTTTTCTCAGAAATTTCTCCGGGGAGCATCAGCTTCAGGCGTCAGCTATTTCAGACTAAAGTTAGTGTATCTTGACTCACGAAGTAAGAATTAGGGTTAAGCGAGCACACAATGTCAGAACACGAGGTTTCCCTAAATTAGGAAAATGACCGGTGGACAGCTTCTCTCAACAGATAATCAGGGTTCACAACACATTTGGTCAAAAAGATGTCGGAAAGTTTAATGCTATGAATAATGTTACTTGCCACAAGGGCTGTACTTTAGAATATCGTTTCTGGAAGGACTAATTCAGGCACACTGGGCCCGTTATTTCAGTTCACGTTAAAGTTCTTGAAAAGCTTACGACCAAGTCTTTAAGAGAAAAGTTTTTTTTTTTTTTAGTCTTCACAGGATAGGTTCATCAGTACGTAACGCTGGTATAGTTAGGTTACCACAGAAATCTCTGTATAAAGAAACATATATATGAAATATTTATACATCCTATGTTTAAGGGTATACTTATATTTTAACTGCGGGCGTAAACCTTAACTTATCATTTAACACCTCCCGTGAAATAAGTTATAGTCATAAATTAATCATCATGAATTAGAGATATATATAAATATATTCTCGTCACGACTCATGAGACATCTAGTCTAGCAGTTATAAGTTAGTTTGAAAATTATGTTCTCGTCTGATTATTTAGCAGTTAAATTAAATTTAGTAATAGCCGACTGAATTTAAGCTGGAAATATAATTTATCCTGCTTTCCACTGAGACACGTCACTAGAAATTAATACAGACTTATAAATTATTCGCTCTGCACCAGATCTACCTAGAGAAATAAATAGCGATTTAGCACTTATAAACACTTCACAAAATACTAGATATACTAGATAATAATATATGATACCTCAAACACAGAATTCCTAAGAACTAAACCACTTCGATCAAACTAAAGGCCATCTCTTTTAACAGAGATTTTTAGAAATCGAACGAGGCTTGTTCTAGTCTTGACTGCGCAGTTACTGAGTGATAATGAAATCTAGCTCATTCTAGCATATATGAAAACCCAGACAAAGAGATGAACGTTTATTTCGCAAAAACGAAATAATTTCCCCTTTCTCATAACAACTACATAACTAGAAGAGGCTGTCGTAAACTGCCACTTTCTGCGTGTCAGTTGCGAAATCTCAGACAACCTATCTCCAATGCAGGGCAGTTTTCACACTACAGCTGACCATGGCCCACAGTGAGCGCCGTGTCAGTTTGGGATTTTTCAGACAAATGTCTGAATACTGACCGGTGCAGATGTAAAGTATCACACCTCACCGGGACTTAAGCCGAGAAGAAGCTCGCGCGCTCGGTGAGAATGTAGACGATTGTCTACGTCCTATGTTCAGCGAACCGACTTATCACGCCTTCTGACGCCCTGCAGCCCTGACATCTACGTAATATCGTCCTAGCGCGATACTCAGTGTTGAGAAAGAAACAGGTAAAGTTTAAAAATACTGAAGAAAATATTTTTCGCAACCGAGTGATGCGAAAAATACAGGAAAAACAAGTATGGAAAGAATATAAATGAAAGGATTAGGGTGAGAGAATAGGAAGAAGATGTAGGTAATTTAATGACATAAAGACCTACGTGACAGGATCCAGAGTAGGCTAGACTCTTTTTGAACAGGTCGATCCTAGGTTTGGGCAGACGTAACTGATGTAATTGTTGTCCCTCTCTTCTACTGGTTTGAAACAATGATCGTAGGTACAGCGGGCATTGTTAGATAGAATTGTGTGAGTCAGCTTGGCTTTGTTGTAGAGAAGACGTTTTTGTATTTTTTAGGGACAGTATTTTGGGTTCTTTTCCTGTCCTTGAGTGTGGTATAGTGCGATTATCGGTGATCAGACGTACTGTTCTCTTATGCAGGGAGTGCAGTCTCTTCGAGGTGGAAGCAGGGCAACCATCCCATAGTGTAGAGCAGTAATCTAGATGTGCCTGTATATGTGAGGTGTAGAACAATTATCTAGTGTCTGCGTCTAAGAAGTGTTTTATTTTGCCAGCTGATACGTCTTTTGAGCTAACTGTTTGGTTAAATTCCGCACGTGGGAGCTCCACTTTAAGTGCTCGTCAATCTTGATCCCTAGAGCTTTGTGTTCTGTTACATGTTCAATTTGTATTGATTCCGCGAGTAGCTGTAGCGATCTTTTGGTGCAGTTTAGAGTTTCAGTCTGGTGGTAATCAACATAGATTTTGTTTTTGCTGTGTTTACTGGCATACGATTCATATTACTATATTTTGTTAAATTGTTTACATCACTTTGAAGAGTCATTTCAAGTTCCACGCAGTCCTTGTCACTAGTGTAGATAGTACAATCATCTACAAAGACGTCACAAGTTGAATATTTTAGATGTAGTGACATGTCGTTGATGAACATTGCGAAGAGTAAGGGCCCAAGAATAGAACCCTGCGGCACTCCTGTATCTATCTTCGAGAAATCTGATGACGAGTTGTTGTGAAGCACTAACTGTTGTCGACCTGCCAGGAATGATTTGATGATGTTTAGTGGATTTGGGGCCTATTCTGAGAGTTTCCAACTTTTGAACCAAGATAGTGTGGTCAATCATTTCAAATGCTTTTTTTAAGTCAACAAAAACAGTAGCACCTAATTTTCCATCATTGACGATCGACAGCCAGTTGTCTGCCATTTTGGCGTGAGCTGTGTGACAGGAATTTTTGGGACTGAAACCTGGCTGGCTATCAATGAGCAGTTTGTTTGTTGTTAAGTGTTGACATGCGTTTCTCTAGTGGTTTTGAAAGAGATGATAGAAGGGATATTGGTATGTAACTGTTGGGATCGCTATGTGAGCCAGATTTATGGAGAGGATACACTTTGGCAGATTTAAATGCTGTAGGGAAGTAGTTGTGTGCAATACATTGGTTGTACACATAGGTTAAAGAGTTGCAAACGATGGGTGCAGCGTAACGTAGAATCTTATTGCTGATACCATCAAGCCCAGATGAATTGTTGTTTTTTGATGCCAAGATATATTTGTGAACTTCATGTACTATTAGGAAAGGAATATGTCTTAGATCTGTTATGGTGTGCTCAGTGTTGCAGAAATCTGTTAATTTACTAATATTGCAGTCCATAGGCTTTAGTGTCGACTTGAGATGGCCAATTTCTGTTTTGAAGTGGTTACTAAAATGTGTTGCCGTGAGGGAGCAGCTTTTTGGTAAAGAGTTTAGTAACTTTGATTTGTGTGTTAGTGTTCTAATGGCTGCCCGGACTTCTTTGCTGTTTGCTTTGTAGTGAATCACCTTTCTGAAATGTAGTTTCTTTTCCTGACGAATGTGGTATTGTACTTTGTTTCTAAATATTCCGTTTTAGGTTATCCGTGTGTGTATTTCTAATGTTCTTTGGACAGCAAGACTGCCTTTAAGGAACATGTGTTGTTAGAATATGTTGTTTAAAAAGTTATGTAGTCCAGTATGTTATGGATTATTTCATGGAGGCGGAAGTTGGCATACTGACGCCATGTGAGACTGGAGTCATAGGTCTTGTAGGAGATCATTTGGAAAGGTAAATGTTTGATAATTCCTAAAACGATTATTGGACTAGTCAGTATTATGTTGGAGTTTCAGGTGCTATTAGCTGTTAAATACTACTACCTCTCGTCCAGGTACATGCATTTTTAGTGGGTTTGGCTGGTTAGTACCTAGGCGGTGAGAATGGTGGCTAAATCAGTGCTTATTTTATATGTCTTTTTAGTTTTATGGTGTTTAATTGTTATTTGGTTTTTATTTTATTATAATTTTTATTATGTTGGGAGGGGGGGCATTGGTTTTTGTCGGTATCGATAAATTAATTTGACTGGCGTATTTTGTAATTGTTTTTCCTGGAGCTCTGGGTCGGAGAGTGAAGCTTTACGGTTGTATATGACCCATCAATGCATTGGGGTGGGTTAATAAGTATGTGAATGTAGAACCTAGAATCTTTGGGGGGTAAGGGGCTAAATTTTTTTGATCAGTGGGTATTAAGTGTTAGATGTGGCTGTTGGTTGATAATCTCGATTGGTACACTTGGTCCATGTTAGATTGGTATACTGTGGGTCGGACGTTGTATAGAGTTGGATGGTCTCTATTCTTTCCATCATTAATCTATTAATTTATTTCCTATGGGATCATAAGTTATATAGGTTATTAATATTACCATTTTGCCATAGTGGTTTAAATATATTATTTGCTTGGAAGAAGCCCAAATAGTTGTCCATCCATTCGTGAGAAAAATGTTGTGTCAAACCATTACAGCTAAAGTTTTGTTGCGATGATGATACTAGCTTTGCACCGGGTAGTATTGGATGAGCTTTTACGGCTGAGACGGTTTCTCGGGTAAAAAGTAACCAATTAAATCGGGAGTCAGGTTGTTGGGGAGTTCTATTTCCACAGCCATTTACAAATATATTACATTCAATGTCCAAGTATATTC
Source organism: Oreohelix idahoensis (assembly GCA_024509875.1). Lineage (NCBI taxonomy): Eukaryota > Metazoa > Mollusca > Gastropoda > Stylommatophora > Oreohelicidae > Oreohelix > Oreohelix idahoensis. Next base: position 97,578 of record JAMPIV010017546.1, read on the forward strand.
CGCTAGATCCAATCCACGGCGTCTAGCGACTAGAAGAGGTTGTTGAGACAGGTATTGTGACGTCTAGGCCCATGTTTCAATGTTGGATCTTGTTAGAAAGACACAGTGCCGACAATTTAAAGACAACGCGCAATAAAATTCCAGTATAATTAATAAATTGTATAAACTGATATAGCCGATCATTGATAAACATGAGGAAATCAAGAGGGAGAATAGAGGCGAGTCCCATTCTGTCCACATCTACTTAGACATCATTGTTATATAACATCTAATAACATATGACTTCATATCCAGATCTCATCACGTATTTTAATGTCTCAAATTTAATAGTATACTAAGAGGACATAATAGTTAAGGAACCAACATTCCAGTTTAGACCCAAGGTTTATCATATTTCTTCTATGAGCAGTGGGGTTCGAAATTTCAAATGATCCACGGTATAGCTTGAGAATCTCCTACAATACAAGATGTACTCTGATGTGGTAGAGTTGGGACACTGCCTAAAACGTCTTGGCACGACGATAGATTATATTAATACTATAGGACTATTAACTATCTCATACTATATAGTATATACTAGTATTGAATCACAGTATGCTATATATGATGCTATCGTACCACGGTCATACATGTAGTTGAGAGTATCATCATACTCTCCATGGATGGCTATGAAGTCTATAATTAGCGCAGGTATATAAGTGATACGCATTATAATATATACTATATATATTGTACCAAACGGGTTTTTATCTTCACCCTGTTTTTGCGCAGTCACTTCGGATTGAACGCGATTGTATGCTAACCAGATTTAGTGACTTGAGTATTGCAACTGTGTGCGACAGACACTCTTTACAGTATGATTCATTTACTCATCGTGACAAATTCAGAACTTGTCCATTAGACTTTGTTGCATCGCTTGTGGTAGAGACTAGCGGAATAGGGCAAAGAAACCTATTGTCTGTCCTGTGTGCCTAAGCGACGCCATATAGGCGTGTAAAGTAGCCCGCTCCAGCTGACTGCAGTTTTGACTGGGTCGCTGCATACAATGGCTATTTCTCAAGGATGGATTGAGAGAAGTTAAGGACAGTGATCTAGAGTCGTATTTATGTGTACATTAGTGAATAAAAAATTATTATAATAATATACTATGATGACTACGTACATTATTAATCATACTGTAGTCTAATATATATCGATATTGACTATATTTACAATTATATATATTGTAACCAGATGATCTAATACTGAATAGTGTTAATAGGTCGCCATTGTAGATACTATTTAAGATCACAATACGCACCATAGTTTTATTAGTAAAACTGTTCTATGATGTATGATCTGGTTAAAATCTAATGTCTACTACTGTTGATGTGAAAAGTCATAATCCCAATTATGATACCTCACTACCAGATTGAGCTTGTAGTAGGTGCTTCATTAATGTGTAAATATTTGAATGATTACAATACCACGGTTGATTGTCTTTGTCAGAGCTTTACATGTGTGAGTAACAAATACTGATAAGTTAGCATACAGAAATGCAAATACTACGACAATTGTCCTCAAAGCAGCTATGGACCGTTCTGTGAAAACTGTTCACTTGTCGGTTGTGACTGACGTGCGCAGTGTATACTCGGTATGATCAAAAGGTCAATCGTATTGAGACGAAAACATCACTAAGTAGCAAGTGCGCTTGAAGCGCCAATGTACTATATCTGTAAATGACCGCCAATAAGACGAGCAATTGTGTTATTCTGTGGTTCGAGTGCGACATCCGGAATGAGTCATACAGTGAGGTGTCTATTATACTCAGCACAGATGACTCTGACATATTAGCTCACCTACGATTGCCACTTTTGTACGTCTCATATGATGACTCGATTAGACGCGAGATGATGCTCATGGCAGTGCTTCTTGGATGAGCTTGCGGTGACAGTGGCCAACTCATCAGAGTTACGTACCCCTGCGACATAGTATCGTCAAATTTATCTTATCAGTACCTAAGGAAGTGATACTCTCACTGGCTCAGTCAAGACACAGCCAGTTTTGAATAGTCAACCGTAGTGGGTTGACGTTGGATTTCATCATAGTCTGAGGCTACGTTAATTGAACAGATAGTGCGCATAGCGATCGCGCACCACTCGATGAAGAATCTCATGTTAGGCAGCTTAATTACTGCAAGGACGACGCATTATGTTGTCGGACCAACTTGTGATGTTGTGTGTAGACATGTTGTAGTTTAGTTGTGTGTGCATGTGGGTGTATGTATGTCTAGTGTGTCATGTGTTTTGTATGTATTGTTGTGTGTAGTTGTGTTGTATGCTGTCATATGTCACGTGTGTGCTAAGAGGCAGATTCGTCAGACGTGATCGGATCTCCATTGCCTCTGATACTCGGTGACGTGCAGCGGATCCTATGTGCGGACGACTTGTGTGGGAGTAGGCGCTTCATTTGTAGTATTGTCTTTGTTCGGTCAGTCATCAACCGCATTTAATAGATGGATTTCTTTTTCTGTGTCTCCATTACTACACATTATAGGGCTGAGGAATCCGTGTTATATATATTGTTACCCATCGACTTGTCCATTTCTTTATATTATTATGAGTCTATGTCGAATGGAAATGATTAATGATCGTGTGGTACATATGTCTCGTAGTTGTGTTACTAGTTGATGTACTTTGATTGTCATGACTCGATAATCACAAATAATAATCCTCAGAAACTTGCAGTTGCTGCTCGGCAGGACTCAACTCTACTGTGTGTTCTTCATACCGCATTCTCTAGTGTTCAGTCGCTCAGCACTCTATTAGAACAGCAAGCAGACACTTATGACGGATTCGAATTGTGGCCTGGCATGCTATCAATCCAGATGCATGTACACCTCTTGCTAGACTAGACATCATATGTGACGAGTCTTGAGAATCGCAGAGTTCTACAGACTTATAAGGTTGCTCTGCAGTTCTACAAGCTGCAACTATGATCCGATATGATTTGGGTAAATGCTTCTAACACTTTCATGGACTTGATTCCCGGAATTCTTCTCTATTTCAGTAGATTCTATGTAGCGTGTAAGTTCCCTGATGCGGAGCGCTGCCAAGCTTGTTTGCAATCAACGGTGGAAACATTCCAGGATACTGAGGATTGATGCTGTATCATTGAATTTTCGTTACATATTGTAGTTGTTTGTCCAGAGTAAAATTCATTGCATCTGTGCAGGAAAAAATAAAAAAAATTTTGGTTTTCTCCCTTGAGAAAGAAGACAAGAATGCAGGAGAGAAGTTGGGAGGGGAGGACAGAACAGGAGAAGAGATAAACGAGTGAACTCTCAAATCAATAAATAAATTTAACAAAAACCACAACAATTGTACATCATGTGATTCAGATATGCAAAAGGACTTAATAGTAATAAATAGATTTAGTAAAAAATATTCAGGGGAAGATGTTGACAATAACTTATTAAAGACTTCCACAATTGTTGTTTTTTTTTTTTGTCTTGGGCACCCACTTATATTTACATTTCATGAAGATTCTCATAGCCGTTCGGGGGGTTGGTGCATTACCCCCCAAAAATTTTCTCTGTATGGCAAAATCCGGGGGGGGAATTTTTATATATCGGGGGGGGGGATACTTATTTGTAGGGCTATCGTTCATCCTGAAAATATTTTGTAAGGTGGGAACCAATTATAACATGGATCAAGTTATATCATTTTTTTTTTTTGTATATCCCTATACTAATAAATTGCATATATTTCATGCTTTGGGGTATGTGAGCCCCCCCGAAAGTTACCCTTGCAATGCCCCCTCTCAACGGTATTTAAAACCCCGGCCTTTAGGGCGGGGAAAGATATACATTTTTTTTTTTTCTGGGCAAAGTTTTGTCCCCCCATATACATTAAGTACTCCAAGTATTCTATAGATGTCTGAGGGGGGGGGGGAACCCATTATAAATGTTTCGGGTGGGATCATTATACTCAAAAGATCCATAATCTAGTTTTTCCGTTGTGGACAACCCCCATGATGAACCCCAATCTCCCCCCCTACCCCAAATCATCCCCCACGGCCAGTGATAAAAAGATGGGTGGTCACCCTTTGGGTGGAGGGGGAGGGGGGGGCACTTATGCACGCAGCCATCTTTTTTTGGACCGGGGCTCCAGGGGGGTGGTGGATGGGATTCCAAAGCCTTCCCCTTCGTCATCTTTACGGAGCTAAAAGCTCCCCCGCCGTCCCCAAATAAATTCCAACGTGCCCCAGGCTCAGCTTGTAAAAAAAAACTATTTATAATTTTGAACCGGGGGGGGGTGGGTTAGTGTTTTGACTCTGCGTTACATCGCTCCAGCGTCCCAAAAATGTTCCATAGGGCTGACGAACACAGCAATCTCCAAAGCGCTCTCCACACCGTCGCCAAATCCGCATACGTCCATCAGCAAAGGATATGTTGAATCTGCTCTTGTCTGTGAATATGACAGCATTCCACTGCAGTCTAGTCCATCTGACATGTTGCTCTGCCCACTGCAGGCGCTGCTGACGATGTCTGTGAGTCAAGTTTGGCCCAACATAAGGTCGTCTTGCAGTAAGGCTTATATCTCTGAGTCGTCGTATGACTGTCATTCGAGAGACTTGCCCACGTCTACCCACTATTGCTCTTGCTGTTTGACTTGCCGGGAGAGAACGATTCCTTAGGTGACTCAGCACAATATGACGATCTTGCGCAGGGGTAGTAACTCGTGGTTGGCCACTCCGAAGTCTATCCCAGGCACTGCCAGTGGTTCCGTAACGTTCATTGAGACGTACAATAGTGCTGTGGTGGCAATTCATCCTTCTGGCAATGACCCGCGAGCTCATTCCGGTCTCCAACATACCAATTGCTCGTTGGCGGTCATTTTCAGATAGTCGTGGCGTTTCAAGCACATGTACTGGGTGTTTTGTCTCAACGGCCTTTTTATACCGAGTATACTGCCACAACGCGTGCACATTTTCAGGGTCATAGCTGTTGGGAATCGTGTTGCACGTGTAACTTTCATTGTTTTCATGTAGTCTGTACACAAACCCGTGGGTTGAATCATTCACTTTCCATTCCAGCAGCCATTCGCTCTCTACCTCATGACAAACAAGGGAAAAATCCATTCCCACACTTTTTTTTCCAGCTTCTCGGCATCAGTATATATAATATTGGTGCGTTTTTAATGTGCTTCAGTATATATATATATATATATATATATATATATATATATATATATATATATATATATATATATATATATATATATATATATATCTTCTTCTTCTTCTTCTTCCATCCTTAGCCACCGACCGTCAAAGCAGTCAGTGGCCATTACGCCTAGTGGCGTCTTAGGGCAACAGCAGATAGGTTTTCTTTGCCATTGTTTCCCATCACGCCTAATGGCGTCTTTAGGGTAACGGCAAATCAATCCATTTGCTGTTGTTTCCGTAATCGAAGTGACTGGCAAACGGGTGATCAGCCCGTTGGTATATATATATATATATATATATATATATATAGATATATATATATATATATATATATATATATATATATATATATATATATATATATATATATATATATATATATATATATATATATATTTTTAAATTGGGATTGGAATGGGGGAGGCACGAAATAAGCTTGGTTCAATATTAAATGTGATCCAGTTGAGAGATATTTAGCACTTTTTGTGCAACACATAGATTTTTTATTATGACAGTCACAGAAATGATTCTTGGTTACCTCCCTTGGAGTTCTTGGCCGGTTACATATACACACGCAGCAATTATTAATTCCATACGCATTGGAGACAAAGAAAAGAGGAGGGGGAACAAACGTTATTACCGACACATGCAATAAGCATGTAAAGTCACTGCCTTTTAACTAACTGTCTCTATTGGCTACACAAGCAGACATTGAAGTTAGGAACTCATCAATTTTCCACTACCCTGGTATGCTGAAACGTTAAAATACATTTATGCGCATTATGTAAAGGACGTAATTTTTATTCCAAGGGAAGTAATATAGGCAGTAAAGCTAGTCTTAACTTTAACAACATTGAATAGTTTATTTATACAATTTTGTAGTAGCACTTTAGCAGCAAAGAAGAAAAGTATAATATATTTTAAGTTTTGAAGAGTTTTTTTTTTTTGTTATTTGTCATTGTAATAGAAATATGAGTTTAAATTGTTTATGGGATAAATAAATGCACTTTAGGCGCAATAAACGTCAGGAAATATGTATAACACGAGTTTCTTTTAGTAATCACATGTTAATGTTCATGGACTTAATGTATTTTTGACCGGCACAAAGTGCTGCCTAATCTAAAGTTGAGACGATGTGTTTGGCAAGTCCCCTTGTGATCCCGAAAATGACCATAAGTCGCTACCAACTTTCTCCACCAAACATTACAACATGAAATGACAAGAGGAGCTTTTATTATTTAATAGTGACTTGAATGGACATTAAAATATGTGGAATTCTGACCAACATGGTTTATATTTTTGACGAGGTCGTCATTCATATACCGTCTATCACATCTTATATTTGTTTTGTGGAACTATTTTGCGTAAAAGAAATACAGCCAGACCCCAAATAGTAGAGGCAGACCCCAAATAGTAGAGGCAGACCCCAAATAGTAGAGGCAGACCCCAAATAGTAGAGGCAGACAAACAAATACATGGAGTTTAGAACGAGATATATACAAGACAGATGAAGGAAACATGGCACGAATGGTAACAACTGGCACATAAGACAAGAGAAGATAAGTGAATGGGGAAGTCTAAACCTCATGGTTTATATTTTTGATGAGGTCATCATTCATATACCGTCTCTTACATGAAAAATTCCTAGTATGTTGTGATCTCCAGGTTTTACCTTCTGTGATCAATCGGCTTTGGTGATCTGAAAACTGTAACGCGTTATGGCGCCTGATACAGAGTGCCTCCATCACCCAAATCTTGTCCTATTCATCAAATACCACAGACCACAGCTGCAAATAAAGGGAAACTAAATGTAGAATAAATGTGGAAATAGAGCAGACAATGAAAATTTTAAAATTCATGTACAATGTCAGTTTATCCTTGAACTAAACAGGAAACCAGTCTTGTTTATAAACAAATAAATCAACGGTTACTGTCAAATGTATCACAGTTAACAACTGATGTAAATAACGTTTGAGCTTTGCCAGTGTTTTGTGTTATTATAATAATATAATGATAATCGTCATTCTCTCAGGTTGCTGGATTTATGTCTAGTTCCCTCGTGTCTCTGGTACTCATCTTTGAACCTCAGCTGTGGTCGCCCAACTGTTCTTAAGCCGTCTGCCAGTTGTCCGTTAAAGATATTGTTCGGGACGCAACCATCTCCCATGCAGCGGGCATGGCCAAGCAGCAAATGTATGCATGCTTTGACGGCCAACACGTGACAACACATCGACATTTGTTACTTTATCATTCCACGAAATACCTCTGATGTAGCGTAGACGAACAGGGTTGGAGACAGAACGCAGCCTTCTTTAACTGTGTGTTGTTTGTTTACTTCTTTAACGCCACTGCGTATGTCAAAGAACTGTGATGTGCTTCCAGCATATTGAATGGTTTCCTTCATATCTTAAACTACTATAGGTGTTGTAGTTAGTTAAACTACTATAGGTGTTGTAGTTAGTTAAAACTACTGTAGGTGTTGCAGTTAGTTAAACTACTATAGGTGTTGTAGTTAGTTAAACTACTGTAGGTGTTGTAGTTAGTTAAACTACTATAGGTGTTGTAGTTAGTTAAACTACTATAGGTGTTGTATTTAGTTAAACTAAACTACTATAGGTGTTGTAGTTAGTTAAACTACTTCATTGAAGTAAAATGTTATTTAACATCTGTGACCATGTTTATTCACTGTTCTCTGTCTTTAGTACTATTTAACATTTCTGCTTTTGACTTCTTTCCATGCCTCGATGTTAAATTATCCAGTATCTTCTTGCATTGTCGTTCCCTAACTTTTTTTTCCAGTTGTTCATGTTGGCCCGATGTATTCTAATTTTCTTCTTCTCAGAACATGCCCACAGAAACTGGATTGGTTTCTTCCACCATGAGGAATTAGTTTACTTTGTGCGTTGACCTCTTTCAGGGCATCCTCATTACTATTGTAACCGTGCCACCCAGTGTTGTTTTATATATATATATATATATATATATATATATATAGATATATATATATATATATATATATATATATATATATATATATATATATATATATATGTCCTTGTGGGACTGGGCACGGTACCAATTAATAATAATATGTAACCGTGGTGCAGTATTCCTTAGGTAGTGAGAACTGGTCCTAAGGCACCAATTAATAATTTGTGGCGGTACCTCTCAATGTTTCCTTTGTTATGTTATGAGTAACCAATATCAATTATGGATTTTATTTCAGGTTTACGTGAGTGATTGTTTTACTGGCTTAAAGCTCGCCAGAGATGTTGATTTCTCATTGGATAAATATCACGTGTTGAAGGCGTGATATCGCTATTTTTAACCTGCATTCTTATTATTTCTATGACAACTGTCGGGTAAATTTAGCGTGCGTTTTCTCAAACGCCGTGCGTTTTCTCAAACGCTGACCTAATTGATTTCCCACCCCTTTGTACCCTACTCTTAAGTTTCTCGAGTTACTTTTTATTTTAGTTAAGAATTCTGCTTATTTATTATAGTGAATGGTATTTTATTTATTTAGTATTTATGACTAGACTCTAGCATGAATAAATGCTCAAGTGGTCGGTCAAATGGCCACACTATTTTTAGCTGTCCATGGTATCTTTAACCACTCTTCTGTAAAACCACATCTCGGTGGAGTCCAGTGATTCTCCTACGTGTTTACTAACGTAAAGCCATGAAAGAACGCAACACTCGAAAAAGCAATTAAGACAAAAAATGTTAATGAAATCATGAAGGAGTGTGGGTGTACTATTGGCTAACCGCAGCAAAAAATTTCTCACAGGTCCGAGAACTGAGTCTCCCAACTCCGCTTAACAGCACAAATAGAGAAAATGAAATCAATAGAGCGACCATTATACAAATGTTGGGCGCCGGGATTTTATCAGTTGCTGGCCACCGTTCCCCATGTTTACATCTCCAGGGAAGTCTGTGTATCTCTACCTGTCTACTAAATCTCGGATATAGTTATCATGTGTCTTCTAATTTCTGATTCTCTTTGTCCCTTCTTTGATTTCTTCCGTGTTGTGACCTGCTCTTGATTTCTCGTCTGCCGCTTACAACAAAGAATAATAATCCTTCTTGTTCTCTACGGCAGACGTCGTATCACCGCTCGTAAAATACATATGTTTCAGATGTCTATCTTCACGGATGTCGTAATCTTCTGCTGAATAGCAAGTGATATTTTTACGAGCTTCCGCACGATAAATATTTAACCGTCTGTTGGAGTTTTTCCAGATTTACGGGTTTCCTACCTTAAGCAAACGGCTCGCTTTCTGTTTGTTGGTCGTTGTAAGATACTTCACTAATTTTCTGTTGGTCGTTGTAAGATACTTCATTAATTTTCTGTTGGTCGTTGTAAGATACTTCATTAATTTTCTGTTGGTCGTTGTAAGATACTTCATTAATTTTCTTTTGCACTCCTTACGGAGCATAGAGCGAATACCGCAGCTTGTTCCCGTGAATGAAGACTACGCCAAGCTTTCACATGTTCTTGCAGCTGTGGTATCTTTGGTAATTTGTTTAACATGATGACGTTGCCAGCCACATGCATACCTAAATACCTTAATTGAGACGTGTGCATAGCTAAGGCTCTCTTTATATTGACGATACATCACGAAGGGAGAAATGCAACCTATCAACTTCAGAGAATGAAAATGTGCTCACATTGAAGATGTCGATGATGGCGTGCTCAACTGGGGAAATGATAACTGGAGACATAAATGATAGCGGTAAAAAAGACAAAGAAATATCTTGAACGGATGGCATAGGACGGGAGGATTAAGTTCTTGACACGGTATACTTCTTGGGGAGCACAGGGTGATCAATTGATAAGAAGATGAAGCAGACATGAGGTATCTGAGGAAGGTGGTTGAAGTAACAAGAAGAGACATGATTCGTAACCAGACGATACGTCAAAGTCTAAAAACCCACCTCTGCAGACCCAAGTAGAACAGTCCCAACTATGATGGTTTGGCCTTGTCTGCAGAATGGGAGAAGATTGGCTGCCACGGCAGGTATGGGAGGTTAATAGCCATGGATTCAGACTTCCAGGACGGCCTAGAGTCAGCTGGGAGGATAACATTAACCAATCTCTGAAGGACCAAGGACTAGAATGGAACCAGGCCAGGAAGAAGATAGCTGATATGAAAGTATGGCGCTCTCTCTTCTAAACCTCTACACCTCACGGTAGAAGAGGACCGACAGAGTAAGTAAGTAAGATGAAGCAGATGAACAACAGTAAAAGTGCCAACACAACAAGAAATGGACGGAAGACAAAGACACACGGAGAAGGAATAAAATAGGTTTTTCCCCCCTAACTAGGAAACAAATTGAATCTTATACGAATGTATTTTTTAGGTTGTTTCATTGCACGCGCCGGGAGAGATCGTATTTGCGAGTGTCGTGACTCCACATTCGTACACTTACCAAGGTTTTCATCAAATCTTTCCGACAATGTTTCTTTTTTCATGTAACACACTTAGCAACATGGTGAATGTGAAAACGAATGCTAAGATGTAATTCTGGATCCTAAAAGCCTCGTGCAGCCATGCAATAACTCTAAAACATTTCAGGGCTTCTCTGTCATCAGCCTCAGTCTAAGTTGAAGAGTAACTACTACTGTTAGGGCTTCTCCAATACCAGCCTTTTTGTCCTTTTTAAACATTTTTATTTATTTTGATACGAGCGATGTTTAAATGTTCCAAACCTGTGAGGCCTTGTTTCACTAGGTTTCAGATGTCATAGGGGGCCCAAAATTTGCAAGAGATCCTCTATCGTGGTGCATTCTAAACTATCATATTTTGAAGGGACCTCGAGTCCCTGGTCCGCTAGACAAAAATTAAAACCGGTAGAATCATATAAAGTTTACAAGATTACAGCTGTGAGAGGAGCACAGAACTTGGTAGCGTTGTACACAAAAATATGAACAAGATCACAGAACTTGGTGACGTTGTACACAAAATTATGAACAAGATCACAGAAATTGGTGACGTTGTACACAAAAATATGAGCAGGATCACAGAACTTGGCGACGTTGTACACAAAAATATGAACAGGAGTACAGAACTTGGCGACGTTTTACACAAAATTATGAACAGGATCACAGAAATTGGTGACGTTGTACACAAAAATATGAGCAGGATCACAGAACTTGGCGACGTCGTACACAAAATATGAACAGGATCACAAAACGTGGTGACGTTGTACACAAAAATATAAACAGGATCACAGAACTTGGTGACGTTGTACACAAAAATATGAACAAGAGAATAGCGCGTGGTGACGTTGTAAACAAAAATATGAACAGGATCACATAACGTGGTGACGTTGTACACAAAAATATGAACAGGAGCACAGAACTTGGTGACGTATGTGATGGAATACATTGATACAGCGATAAAATCCTCCATTTATAAAGATAAAAGTTAAAATAAAATGTAGGGATAAAATATAGTTAAGATACGCTGCTACTGTTTCGCCCACGCCACAAGCGCGTTGATGTTGGTAGACCGTACCATCGTTTTCTAGTGTCATTGAAAAAACTAGTTATAACATGGAGACACGAAAGGCCTAGTCGTTCAGACGGGGTAAGAAAGGAGGGAAGAGAAAAATGATGCCGTCTGCACGCGTTAGAACCTAAACTAGCATACGCGCGAACTTGTAGCTAGTGGTTTGAAATACGATGTAAAAAGTAAGAACATGTAGTTAATTGGTCTCGAAAACAGGTTTAGCTCTTGTCTAGAATGACGTAATTCTAAACGGACTACGGGAGAATCACGTATTTAGCTCGAAAGTACTGCAAAAAGACATGAATAGGTGAATATTATTTTAAAAAATGGAATTCCTTAATAATAGGTTTAGAATAATAAAAGTTAGCTAGTTTAAGAGCTTATCTTTTCCTGACAAATAATATGCTTTCAAATAAAAGGACGAACAGATGAATCAGAAGTTATTGACAAAAGACTGATTTGTTCGATGCAGACTCGCAAACACATGTTAATTTTGCATTCACTAAAGTTACATTTGACGCGTCCTTGAGACGAAGGCAGAAAAAAATTCCATGTGGACAAGGGGGAGACAAGGCGGATAGAATCTAAAAATAACTTAGCATAGAAATCTTAGAAGTGAGTGAGACAAAATTTGTGTAGTTTTTTTTTTTGTAGTTGGTCCAAAACCAAGTGCAATTTTGGGAAAACCCAAGTTCGGACCGACCGACAGACAGAAATACACTAAACACTAGACCGAAACTGGACTCAAATTGGACATTTATGTTTGAAATTTTAAACTGTAGAGGGGAAGTACTCTCATTGGACGAAATAGTTAATGTTATTGAAAAAAATTGCCGGCAAGTTGCCATTGTGTTGAAGACTGTCCATACAAGCAGATCGTTGAGGCTAAGAAGTTTGTCGTCCATTGAATATATATGTTAATAGTAGTGGGACGCCCTAATCTAGCCAGCAGCTCAGCTGAGTTTGTGCTAATTCAACGTTTCTGTGTATTTCATTGAATTTTGTGGGGTTCTTGTCTGGTACTGAGCTGGTGCCAGGTCTCCCAAGTGGTCAACACTGTTTGTAGAACTGCCTGCCTTTTGTAACTACACCAATAAACTTGATAGGTGGGGACATGAGGATGATGTAAATACCCGACCAGACATCGAGAACTATAGAAGAAAGACTCTAGATTTAAAATCAGTATTAGTGAATTTTAAAGTATATGTATAACCATTGCTTCTGTTGTTAATTGATTACTTGTAAATATAATATCATTGATTGTTTTGAGTTGAAAGTCCTGGCTAGAAAATTCTAGGTCAGGACAAAATAAATTTTGGAAAAAATTGTATAATACTACACTTTACACAGAGTGTTAGTCAATTTAATCATAGGAAGTAATATTTGTGTTTGTGGTTGTGTTAGTGTGATAAATTGCCTACACACCATACTTTCATTACCCTAGACATTAGACGTAGCTATCAGACATACTAGTCAAGAATAAGCCTGATTGAGGTCGTAGGTGGTAGTAGCAAGGTACTCTGTAAACTCACCAAAACTGTTATCCTCAGGGACTGTCGTGAAATTCTACATCCACATATATAAATTAAAAAGTAAATGTAAAGCCTAACAAATAACTTCACTAAAAGGAAAGAAGAATGGTAAAGAACAGTGCTGTCACAATGACTGTACTCGAAATCCCCTTTGTTTTCTACTTCGTCTGCAAATTGTAACGTTTCACGTTGATAGTAAAAGCCTACTGCATCGCTACACGCTTTCTTCAATAAAACGTGTACTGCCTTTCTAAGAAAAACCTTGAGATACGCAAGCTGACCTATATTTAATATTCCATTCATGTCATTTTATACACTAAGTTACCATAAACGAAAGACAGATGGACTAAGGATAGAAAGAAAGGGAGGGGCTGAAGGCCGGAACGCAGGCAATACTACCACAGTCTCGCGATACACAATTAATGCCACCCCTAACACGCGTGTAAGGCCACAAGCACTAGCTTTTTTCAAATCGACAGTGATAAAAAACCTACCCATACCAGAGTTAGGTTTTAAAATCCTGAAAAACGCTTATTAGGAACCATGACATTATACTGGTTTACGTTTGAAAACATTACAGTACCCAGACACCACATCGATCGAAGTGAACGGGAGGTAGAAGAAAATGCATATTTTGAACGCAGCCACTTAGCTCCTTTAAATTTGTATATTTGGGTTCCTTAGGACTTGCTGACAAAGAATATGTTAAACGTTACGCAAATAGTCTAGGAATTAACAAATTATAGCCAAAAGAAATAGTGAGGGATGTCAGACAACACCAAAATCAGAATCGCTCAGTGGCAGATTTTCACACCACCATTGTACGGGAAATAGGTCCCCATGTTACCTCCTATTTGATTGGCGGAAAGTAAATGTAAGGCTAAACACGATTAGTCGGGCTATAAATACTATCTTTTGTTGTTAGGGGAGACGGAAGGAAGGGTACTTTTTTTTGAAAAGCTGTGTGTTACGCACGGATCATTATTATTTTTCGTTTGTATAAACATTTTTTTCATATGTATGATCATTTTTTTGACTGAAGTGTGTATTATGTTTTCTATGGTCAAAGGGACATAATCCGAGTTATCGAAACTACAATTTGTTAGGAGTTGCCTTCTCTTGTATAGAGACACGTTCGGTCTATAATTTCTTGAACGAAGCGTGACCACATCTCCTTATTTGGTAGTATCAGTCAACTATGGTAGATGTCTGAAACCTTTCTTAACGCTTCTTTTCATGACCATAAAAGGCGCGACTGTGTAAGACTTTTATCTCGAATGTTCTTCGAATCGTCTTATTGTGAACGGCAACTCAGAGATTGTCGTTCTGCGCATGTCAAACCGGGAGTTCGTTCTGTGTGTTCCGCCCAGTTGGGGAGTTTAGAAATGGTTTAAGAAGCGAGCAGACGCAACTGCGTCTTGTGATTCTCTGAGGGAAATACAGTGTCTTAGTGAGTTAGTTAGCTAACTAGACTATTTCCCAGTATTATGCAGCCTGCCTGGAGGCATATGTTCATGGTTGATTTTCCGAAATAAGGTAATTCCTCTTGTATCGAACTTTATGCTATCGTCTAGAGGTTCGTCATTTTGTCGCCTATTTGCTCGCCTGTGTGATGCAAAATGGAGAGGTACTTTGACTAGGATTAAGTCACCGGTATCTGTATACCTGAACTAGTTAAATATATATGGGTCGCTCTAGACCAACAAGACTGTTGTCTGTGTTCCAGGATTCGTTATATCAGAGATCACGTCCAAGTCAGATGGTTAGACTTAGGAACATTATAAAGGTCGAGCTGACCTGTAGCCCATGTATGCTATTCACGTGCAGACAGTGAACGGACTTATTGTATACAACTGATCTGCTAGCATCAGAATGGGAGCATTTATTATTGTTTTATGAACATTGAAGATCTGTAGCTGACACTGTTGCAGAAGTTATAGAAATTATTATTATTTATACAGCTTCACGAACTAGCACTCGATGATTGATGAATTTCTGAATCTATTGAACTGTGATGTCTTATGACGCATATATACAACAGCTATCATTGCTGACTACAGAAATTGTTTTCAATGTGCCATATCATCTTGCTGAACTCGTTAACCATGTTGATGTCATAAGTATCATGACTGTTTTGTGGCGTGCAATAAATGAAAGAAACTTATACAACGAAGTTACCCTTTCTATGACTCTACACGTCATGTTGCCTGTGTGATAACCCATTGAACTGTTCCACTACCACATACACAGCAACATCCTAAATCAGAGAAGACACCTACATCTTACACTTTAACACCAGGTGTCGATAAGGGTGGCAAGTTACCACTTCAGCACAAATCCACCCTTATCATTTTTGGTGGCCAGAGCTGGTTCTATCATCTGATATTTTGGCGCACCATATCATTTTTGGTGGCCATAGGTTGGTTCACTCTGATTCCAGCTATCAAGGGGGTCAGCAAACCCAGACATCATCATCATACTAGATACAACTACAGCATCAACTACCACCTTACAAGAAATTTTATTGAAAGTATCCGGATTTTCTGACAGTTGCTGATTGGCGCTGCTCGGCAATATTGAAGTTTATGTAAAATTAGAAGGACAAGTACCGAGCGAATGGATTTCCTGATCTGGTGAAAAGAAGGACAAGTGCCGTAACAACTGTTCCGGTCTCAGGGGTACTGTTGCGGGTTCAGAAGGTCAAGTGCCGGTTAAATCAATTTAGAAGATTCAGAAGGTCAAGTGCCGTAACAACTGTTGCAGTATTAGAAGCTCATTTCCTTCGTCATGGCTGTTTATGGGAGCAGAAGTTAATCAACGTTGGATCATTATCCTCAGAATGCTGATTACATCCTGTTCTGCACCGTGCTGACGCTGGATTTATAGAAGTTAAGTGGCCTGTTTTGTTTGTGAACTGTGCCCTTATGTTCTAACTGAGCCTTCTGTACTTTCACACTTTCTCCTATTGTTTTCATGATACATGTTTATATGTTATATGTTATTTGTTATTTGTATATTTATATGTTTATATTTCAGCGGGTTTTCTCGGTTGGGCGGAGTCTTACAGTAGAAGATACCACGTCACAGAGGTTCTACTGTTAGCGTTTTCGTTAGGGACTGTGCGAATTTCCTACAGTGAAATTTGCTAGCGACAATCGTTGCTATATCTGTTTAGTTGTGACGAGTTGTGCTTTATTTTTGTTTCTTGTATATATATATTTTTTTTTTCTTTTCTCTCTTTCTTTGTGTTTTTAGTTTCGATTTCGATTGTTTGTATTTGTAGGTCTCCCCTTTGCTATTATTCAGTTCTTTACGTATATTTTTGTGTATACACTGTAGCGTCATTTGTTAGTCATATCTTCGCATATTTCTTTTTAGTTTTGCTGTTTGTGTATTTGACTTATGCGAATGTTTTCGTATTGTTTGATCTTTGTTGATTGTTTACATTGACTCTGATCTTTGTTATTGTTTACATTGACTCTGATCTTTGTTATTGTTTACATTGACTCTGATCTTTGTTGTTGTTTACATTGACTTTGATCTTTGTTATTGTTTACATTGTTGATGACCTTTGTTATTGTTTACATTGTCTTGTTATTGTTTACATAGTTCTTGCATAGTTAGCTTTCACTATTGTTGATATATGCTCATGCACTATTGGTCTATAGTGCACTTATCATAACAAACTGGTGTTTTTTGCTTATGCACTATTGTAGTGCAGTTATGATAAATAACTGATGATTATGCACTGATTTGGGTAGTGCACTGTTAATTAAGAGGTGACTTGTGATATTATTATACATTTGATAATACAAGTTGGTGTCAACTCCTGTTTCCCACAGAGATTGGGTTCAACATAGAGATTATACAAGCACTTTATTAAGTCTTGTTGCTATTTAACATTGAAATAAGATAATTAATTATTTCAGGTTCTGTACTCACATTTTGGACATCATGTCTACATTTGAGTACTTTATTGAGCAGGGTAAAGCCCTTGGGAAGACAGGTGATAAATTAGAAGAATTTGCGACTGTTCAATATGCCAAGGCATTGAAGTCGGAAGAAAAGAAAATGAAAGAACAAACTGAACAAAAGAGAATAGAGGCTGAAATAGAACAAAAGAAACTGCAGATGCAGGTGGAGGAAAAAAGATTTCAAATGGAAATGGAAAAACAAAAAAGAGAAGCTGAAAATAAGAGACTTGAAAAAGAAGCTGAAAATAAGAGACTTGAAAAAGAAGCTGAAAATAAGAGACTTGAAATAGAGGCTGAAGGAAAAAAGTTACAGGCCCAGGCTGAAGAAAGAAAGTTACAGGCTGAGGCTGAAGAAAGAAGGTTACAAAGAGAGGCTGATGAGAGAAAAGCAAAAATGGAACATGATGAAAAAATCTTAGCTTTAGAGTTAGAGAGAAGTTAAAGTTATTGAACACTGGTAATGCTAATGATGCAAATAAGGTGTCAAATAAGACTAATGCTAAGGATTTCAAGCTTAATCTACCAGCATTTAATCCCTCAATCGATGATATAACATTTTATCTAGATAGATTTGAAAGTGCATGTAATGTGCATAATATAGATAAAACATTATATGTGTATCATCTGTCCAAGATACTTAGAGGTGATGCTTTGACTTTGTTGAGTATGGTAGATGTGCCTGACAAAAACAACTATGAGGTTGTCAGGGCGGCATTGTTAAAGAAGTACCAACTTAACGAGGACGGATATCGTCTTAAATTTAAAACCATGTTACCAGAAACTGGAGTTGAATTCTCTGAATTCATCTCAGGCATCCGTCTTACTTTTTTACGATGGGTTGAGTTGTCTAAGACAGAAAATACATTTGAAGCTCTTATGGATTTACTACTTAGAGATAAGGTTATGTCTTCTGTTAATGAAGCTTTTCTATCTTTTCTTCATGAGCGTAAGCCTAAAAAACATAAAAGAAATGGAAGAATACTGTAGCCAGTATGTTACTGCGCATCCGCACATAACCATTAGTAACTCTAAGGTGAAAGAAGGTCTGCCAGTTGCTTCGGCAGCACCTTATGGCCCAAATTTTATGCGTAAATTTCAGGGTAGCCAGAAAAATTTCAATAAAAAGAGTAATCGTAATTATGCCCAGAACCATAGTGATCAATTCCAGGGTGATTCTTCTTCCCAGAACTGGAGACAACCTAATACTACACGTTATTCTACTCCGGTTAACTTTAGAAATTTTCACAAAGGTAATCGGTATAGAGGAAAATATTTTATGCAGAGACCTCAATACCAAGATAATAGAGGTTCTCAACAGCATAGAGATAGTAATGACAGTTATGGAAACTGGAACTCAAACCAGGATAAAAATTACAGTAGGGACTTTAATGATAATTGCAGAGGCAATAATGGTCGCGGTAGATCGCAACATAAGAGAAAAAGATATCAACAGACAAACTCTGTTCAACAAGAATCTCAGGGAGCAGATAAACAGGTTAATAATGATAAAGACCATAATGCTATCGGATGCTCATCTTTTGATTTTGGTAGGGCAAATAAATGTATCCAATGCAGTACTTTATTTGATCCGAAAACCGTTAGTACTCTAAGCTGTGGTCATCCTTTGCCCGCTCTTCCTGCTAATGTTGCTCATGATGGGAGAGGTTCTCTTATATTACATAAGGGGCTAGTAAATAGTAATCCAGTCTCAGTGTTGTTTGATTCTGGATGTACTACTGTCGGCGTTAGGCAATCTCTTGTAGATCCATCCTGTGCTACAGGAAAAGTCATCAAATGTGTCACATTTGGTGGCACGTTAGAAAAGTATCCTACTGCTATAATACACATTGCTACTCCTTTCTTCACGGGAGAGGTCCACGCGTGTCTACTTCCAAACCCTATTGCGGACCTTATTATTGGTCGTATTCACGGAGTTAGGGAATGTACCCCACAGCAGATTGCTGTTTGGGAAGAGCAAAACATTGAAGCTACCAATGCGGTGGTCACAAGAGCACATGCTCTGGATCCACCTCAAACTTCATTAACTAATAATGATGAAGTAAATGACCAAGATAGTCACTTGACTATTACACGTGACTCATTTATCAAATTGCAAGAAGAAGATCCTTCTTTACAAAAATTCTTCATTCTAGCAAAAAAAGGTGATCCTAATCAGAACACTAATAGGAAATCTTGGATTTCTATGAAGAACGGCGTACTTGTACGTATGGTACAAGACTCGACTACGTCCACTCATTCACAAATTCTTGTGCCTAAGAGCATGAGATTGCAAATATTGCAACATGCTCATGACTCGCAATGTGCTGGACATATGGGTTTTTCCCGTACAAAGTCGAGGGTTCTTGCGGCTTTCTTTTGGCCATTTGTGAGCAAGGACATACGAATGTACTGTCGCTCTTGCAAAGTATGTCAGGAGGTCAAATCTAAAGGACCACGACATGCTGCGCCTATCCAGGCTGCTGACATTCCTATTCGCCCTTTTCAAAAAATGGCAATAGATATTATCGGTCCTTTTAGAATTAAGTCGGCTAGAGGACATCAATTTATCCTTACATGTGTCGATATGTGCACACGTTGGCCAGAGGCAATACCTCTCAAGAGCATCTCAACTGCTGATATCGCAGACGCTCTTTGGCTGATATTTTCTCGCTTGGGTTTTCCCGGAGAAATATTGTCAGACCATGGCACTCAACTTATATCAGACACTATGTCACAGGTAATGTCTATGCTACACATTAAAAGGTCTCTCAGCAGTATCTATCACCCAATGTCTAATGGGTTGGTCGAACGTTTAAATAGGACTCTGAAAACTTTACTTGGTAAAATAACTGAGGATCATCCTCAGGATTGGGACAGGGTCTTACCCGCGGCTCTCTTTGCGTATAGAGAGGTCCCCAATGAACATACGGGGTTTTCCCCTTTTGAACTTGTCTTTGGCGCGCAACCGCGCGGCCCTATGTCTTTACTTCACGATCTAATCACTGCCGATAATATTAGCGATGAGACTCAATCTTCTTATGAGTACGTCATTGCTCTTAGGCAAAAGATCATCGAGGCATGCAAACTAGCAACTTCGTCTTCAGAATTTGCTAAAGAAAAGGCAAGGCAGTTTGCAAATAAGAATAGATGTCTACGACAACTTTGTCCAGGTGACAAAGCTCTCGTTCTACTTCCTTCAAGGGAGAACAGACTTCTAATTGCATGGAAAGGTCCATATGCAATAGTCTCCAAAATTTCTGATGTCGACTATGTTGTCGATATTGATGGAAAGCATAAAACTTTCCACATAAATATGCTCACAGAATTTTATGAAAGACCTGACTATTTGCAGCCTATTTTCCAGGCTACGGACAATTCACAAGCAACTCGTGGTCAGTACTCATCTCTGTCAGTTATACAGGATGAGGAAACTACTTTTTCTGATGTCAATCTTCCTCTTTCTATGGTCCCACTTTATTCTACGGAATCTTGGAAAAACGTGACCGTTTCTCCAAATCTTTCCGCTGAGGAACATCGACAAGTTTCTTCGATGTTGCAAACATTTCAGGATGTTCTTACAGACATCCCGGGACACACACATGTCATAGAACATGACATTGTGCTAACTGATCACAATCCTATCAGAGTCAGACCATATCCAATACCTATTCATTTCCAGTCTCAAGTCGAAAAAGAGTTGGATGAAATGATACGTTTGGAAATCATTGAACCATCCACTTCAGCATACTCTTCGTCTATGGTTATTGTTCGAAAGAAGGATAATAACATTCGCATTTGCGTAGATTATCGCAAATTGAACCAAGTTACGAAGTTCGATGCTGAACCTATGCCTTCATTAGAAGAGCTACTCAATAAACTTTCTAATTCTAGATTCTTTACCAAACTAGATTTGTCTAAAGGTTATTGGCAAGTCCCGCTAACTGAACGTGCCAAACCTTTTACAGCTTTTTCTACACCTAGGGGTTTATTCCAATGGAATTTCATGCCTTTTGGTCTTATGAACGCCCCTGCTACATTCGTACGCATGATGCGGCGAATTCTCGCATATCGTACAGATGTCATAGCATACCTAGATGATATCTGTCTATTCAGTGATTCTTGGGAAGATCACTATTTGGGTTTATACGAATTACTGTCTACTCTTCGCGAGTATAACTTGACTGCAAAACCCTCTAAAGCCTTTATAGGATTTAGCGAGATTTCTTTCCTAGGTCATCGGGTTGGTCATGGTCTTTTAAAGACAGAGGACCACAATGTTTCAAAAATACTTAACATTTCGGTCCCTAAGACGAAGAAACAAGTAAGGAGTCTATTAGGTTTGATTCAATTCTACGGACGATTCATTCCGAATCTGTCCTCCATTATGGCACCGCTTTCTACTTTATTGAAGAAAGGGTCGCCTAATCTGATCCGCTGGTCTAAAGAATGTCAATCCTCATTGGACCAGGTTAAAGCCCTATTTTCATCTCCACCTATTCTTAAGTTACCTACTATTGAGAAGACTTTTGTTCTTCGAAGTGACGCTCTCGTCAACAGGGATTGGGGCAGCACTAATGCAGGAGTATTCTGATACTTTGCATCCGGTGATGTATATCTCTAGGAAATTAAACGCTGCAGAAAAGAATTACTCGGTTTTAGACCGTGAGTTATTGGCTATGGTATGGTCTATTCTGAAGTTACAAAGATTTCTTCTAGGCGCACATTTCATTGTGGAAACCGACCAGAAAGCGCTTACTGCTATTCAGAGCAAAAACTTGAAGAGCTCGAGGTCCACTCGTTATGCCATAGCTCTTCAACCATTTCATTTCTCGGTTCGAGCTATCCGTGGTTCGGATAATGTAATGGCAGACATTCTGTCCAGATGTCCACACGATTCCACATGATTCTTCTGTCATATATATATATTTCCTGATATACAGTCCAATGTTATAATGACATGTTAGTAGATTTTGTCTCACTTTTTTTTTTTTTTGAGGGAAATTTATAACATTGTACCATGTAATTATCTAAGAAGGCTTAGTTAGTGATATACGGGCCAAAAGATCACTCGGCCACATTTAAATAAATTATTTTCAGGATTGTATTAAGAAATTTACCAGTTGTCTTTAAGATTTGTGTTATTGATATTTTCGCAGCACATCATTGAAGTCTGCGAGTTTATGTCCATTGTGGAACTTTGAGGATATCAAGTCCTGTCCTACATTGGGAGCGGATGATGTCCACATCTTCTTCTATTGAATGTTTTATGTCACCGAAGAGCAACACATGTATTACTTATTAATTACTGTTACTTTATATAATGTAATAATATAGTGCGGTATATTAGTAAATTACACCGCTATTTGCAACACATTGTATGATAACACATAATATATTTAATTTCATATATTGGTATGAGTATAATTTGATTGTCATTATGTTGTTGCCATCATTGTGGCGTGTGTTGGTGGCACCTTCCTGGAATATATCAGCGTATACTTAGATAAATTTTTTCTCTAAGGATCTGAGATATGATCTCAGTGTCGCTCCATGCGTTGAGCTAATTTGTTAGGTATATATCCACGCATCATACGTGCGTTAGGAGCCTAGATTTTTTCCGGCTCCAGGATTTAAAAAAAAAAAAAATGTCCCATTTTTTTTTTTTTCCAGGGAGGGTGCGGTAATGTTACGCACGGATCATTATTATTTTTCGTTTGTATAAACATTTTTTCATATGTATGATCATTTTTTTGACTGAAGTGTGTATTATGTTTTCTATGGTCAAAGGGACATAATCCGAGTTATCGAAACTACAATTTGTTAGGAGTTGCCTTCTCTTGTATAGAGACACGTTCGGTCTATAATTTCTTGAACGAAGCGTGACCACATCTCCTTATTTGGTAGTATCAGTCAACTATGGTAGATGTCTGAAACCTTTCTTAACGCTTCTTTTCATGACCATAAAAAGGCGCGACTGTGTAAGACTTTTATCTCGAATGTTCTTCGAATCGTCTTATTGTGAACGGCAACTCAGAGATTGTCGTTCTGCGCATGTCAAACCGGGAGTTCGTTCTGTGTGTTCCGCCCAGTTGGGGAGTTTAGAAATGGTTTAAGAAGCGAGCAGACGCAACTGCGTCTTGTGATTCTCTGAGGGAAATACAGTGTCTTAGTGAGTTAGTTAGCTAACTAGACTATTTCCCAGTATTATGCAGCCTGCCTGGAGGCATATGTTCATGGTTGATTTTCCGAAATAAGGTAATTCCTCTTGTATCGAACTTTATGCTATCGTCTAGAGGTTCGTCATTTTGTCGCCTATTTGCTCGCCTGTGTGATGCAAAATGGAGAGGTACTTTGACTAGGATTAAGTCACCGGTATCTGTATACCTGAACTAGTTAAATATATATGGGTCGCTCTAGACCAACAAGACTGTTGTCTGTGTTCCAGGATTCGTTATATCAGAGATCACGTCCAAGTCAGATGGTTAGACTTAGGAACATTATAAAGGTCGAGCTGACCTGTAGCCCATGTATGCTATTCACGTGCAGACAGTGAACGGACTTATTGTATACAACTGATCTGCTAGCATCAGAATGGGAGCATTTATTATTGTTTATGAACATTGAAGATCTGTAGCTGACACTGTTGCAGAAGTTATAGAAATTATTATTATTTATACAGCTTCACGAACTAGCACTCGATGATTGATGAATTTCTGAATCTATTGAACTGTGATGTCTTATGACGCATATATACAACAGCTATCATTGCTGACTACAGAAATTGTTTTCAATGTGCCATATCATCTTGCTGAACTCGTTAACCATGTTGATGTCATAAGTATCATGACTGTTTTGTGGCGTGCAATAAATGAAAGAAACTTATACAACGAAGTTACCCTTTCTATGACTCTACACGTCATGTTGCCTGTGTGATAACCCATTGAACTGTTCCACTACCACATACACAGCAACATCCTAAATCAGAGAAGACACCTACATCTTACACTTTAACACCAGGTGTCGATAAGGGTGGCAAGTTACCACTTCAGCACAAATCCACCCTTATCACTGTGTAAACATGGCACGATTGGTTAGACCCGCCAATATAGTCAATCAGAGGCGTCAGGTCAGCACCACATTTTCAAATAAACTTACTAAAGAACCAGTGCGTTGAGCGCCAGTGCATATTTTTCTAAATAAAAGCCTGGGACATCGGCAGATCGGATTTTGTGCCTATTCATTGCCAGTCAACGTAATTCTGTATTATTTCCATGAATTGTGGGACCGTGGTCCTAAAGTTATTGAGCAGCACCTGGTCTGAGCTTTGCTGAACCTAGAGGCTGACAGCATACTCCTGGGTCCAGATAGTGACCAGTGAGGTGTCTCCAGAACACAGGGAGGCCATCGAGCAGAGGAGTCCTTTCCTGCCGCCATCACGAAAGATAAGCGTCTGTGGCCAGAGGAGCTCAACATTATGCCCCCCCCCCCCTCAAAATCTGACTTTATAATAAAACAGAGGGAAAATACAGTGTTTAA
Source organism: Oreohelix idahoensis (assembly GCA_024509875.1). Lineage (NCBI taxonomy): Eukaryota > Metazoa > Mollusca > Gastropoda > Stylommatophora > Oreohelicidae > Oreohelix > Oreohelix idahoensis. Next base: position 122,343 of record JAMPIV010017546.1, read on the forward strand.
ATTGATAGGAACTGTGAACTTTTCCCCATACTATTTCCAAGATAAACAAACACTTGAAGTCATGATGACAAATACCAACATAGCTTGAAAAAAACAAAACCAGTATTACCTCATATTACTACTACACAACTGACACACATAGGATAATATTAATAAAATATGTCACTACAAGGTTCATATTGATAAATTCTGTACATATAAATTGTAATTACAATTGATTGTGATTCCTGGTTCACTTTGTAGTTGAATCAGGACATATATATTAGTGAAAGTAATTAATACATATTTATATTTGAAACTTTACCAGTGCCTCATTTAAGATAGTCTTATAGAGTGTTAAATGTGTGTGAGTGTCACAGTGTTGTCAAGCGTGGTGGAATAAATTAAATTGTTTATCTGTCTGTTGTTGTTGTGACTTACACTTCATCATATACATACCCTAGACATTTAACGTAGTCATCACAATATTCCAGAATAATTCTGACTGAGGTATAATGTGGTAGCAAGTAAGGTTATCTGTAAAACACTACACCTATTAGATACAGATACCTTCACAGCTGATCTCAGTCAGTACACTAAGTCCCCTATAAATATTTATAACATCCCACTTTACCACATATATTGGGGTCTCGCTCCAGGGATATTGAACTTTCTCCTGTTATAGATATTGGGAATAATAAGAATTAAAAGGTATCCTTCGGTGGAAATAAATAACGTTGAGCTCTCAGTGCCTGTGGTGTCTTTGGATAAGTAATATCAGAGTGTATTGTTTAGTTAGACATTACCTACATTTACCTGTTAGAAAATGGCGGACCTGGCCAAATTTCGATCTGCTGCTGTACAGACTGCGAAAGAGTTAGGAATGGACGGGCAAATTATGATTGCTTATGTCACTGCTGAATGTGACAAATATATTGAACGGGAAGAAAGAAGATTAGAAAAAGAGGCCGAAAGAAAACTAGAATCTGAAAGATTGGCCGAAGATAAGAGGTTAGAGGCTGAAAAGGAAATTAAGAGGTTGCAGATTGAGGCTGAGGCTAAGAGGTTGCAGATTGAGGCTGACAAAGAGGCTAAAGCATTGGAAGCCGAGGAAAGAAGACAGGCTGCAGAAAGAGAAGAGAAGAAATTAGCTGCAGAAAGGGAAGCAGAAGAAAGAAGATTGACTGCAGAGAGGGAAGCAGAAAAGGAGGAGAAGAGATTACAAAGGGAACATGAGTTACGACTAAGGGAGTTTGAGTTTCAAGGTCATGCTCATGAAAATGGTGCCAGTCCCTTTATCTCTGATGCCACTGCTAGACAGGGAGCCTCAACCTCAGCTATGAATTTTCATTTAGATCATTTTGTTGAGAAAGACGATGATATTGAGAGCTATCTAAATAGATATGAACTATTAGCTACCACATATGGGTTAGAGAGAGAAAGGTGGAGCTTAAAGTTATCTCAAGGTCTTCGTGGGGCAGCTTATGAAGTTTTTGCCAAAATGAGCAGAGGTGATCAGGAAAATTATGACATGCTAAAGCAGGCTCTTTTGTTAAGATATGAAAAGAACGCAGAATTTTATAGGAAAAAATTTAGGAATGCTAAACTACTGTCAGGTGAAACCTATCACCAGTTCTCTGCACGGTTAGAGACATACTTGGAGAAATGGACTTCTCTGGGGAAAACCCAAGATCTTAAGGAAATGGTCCTTATAGAACAATTAAGAGAGTCCATGGCTCCAGACCTGAGAAAGTTTCTCATGGAACAAGGTGCAGAGAGGCTGGGTGAGTTGCTAAATGTTGCAGAAAGGTATCAAGCGGCTCAGGCAGAGGTATCAGGTAATAAAAAGAAACAAGTAGACAATTATCAGGCACCACAGAACTTTAATGAATTTGATCATAGAGATAAAAATAAAGGTAAGCACCAGTTTGATAGGCCACGAAATGACTATAAAAATAAAACCCCACAATTCAATGAAAGGAAATATGATAACAGGAAACCCTTCAGACAGGAAGGAAAATATTGTCAAATATGCAGGATGCATAATCATAATACCAGAGAATGTGGTAGGAAGGTTCCTCCATATCACGCGGCATGCATGATAACAGTGGACAAGGGGAAGAAGAAACTGACAGAGAATCATATAAATCTTCAACATCCCCCCATCTGTGAAGAAGTGACATGTAATGGGGCCAAGGTTAGGTGCCTTTACGATTCAGGTTTAGAATATGACTCAGTTGTGAGTGCAACCCTAGTGCACCCTGAACAGTATACCACAGAGAAAGTGGAGATACAAGGGGCCGTAAAGGGAATATCCACCATGACACTTCCCGTAGCCGTGATCAATGTAGAAACAAGGTACGTGGAAGGAGTGATTAGAGCAGCCGTGTGTGACGATCCTAATTACCCGCTGGTGTTAGGAAGTAAATATGTTTTTCTAGGAAGCCCTATAAAACCTGTGGTAATGGCAACGCTTCAGGTCAGGTCGACCCCTAGTAGAAAGGAGGAGGAACCCCCATTAACCTTTTCTGATAAACAGATGAGAAAGGCCCAGGCAAAGGACAAATCATTAAAACCTTGCTTTGACAAATTGCTAAACAGCCATGCACACCCTAAGAAAGGACAATTTTACTTGAGGGATGGACTGCTCCACAGGAAGGCGGGAGCAGGACCCAAAGGATATGGACAGTTGGTACTCCCAACTCCCTACAGAGAAGAAGTGATGGCAAAATCACATGTTGTACCAGACGGTGGACACCAGAGAAATGGGACTACCCGTCAAAGGACATCAGAAAAATTCTACTGGCCCCAAGTAGCTGCTGATATTGCACAATTTTTGGGGGCCTGTGAAAAATGTAGCAAGGTACAGTCCCCAAGTTGGGAAAATCATAATCAGATGCCAGCCAAGCATTCTGAAACATATGGGCCTAACAATAACAAGGAAAATAACAATAATAAGGTTGACATAGAGGATAGGTATCCACCTTTCCCCTGTCACAAAATTAACAATGATACAACGTTAAAATATCTCCAATGATACAACGTAGGGATAAAACTAATGCGTAAGCTGCTAGAATACATGATCGCCCACGCCGCGGGTCATCACCCGCCATGGAAATTAAATTGTTAGACTTGAAGGCAAAACGATCAAAAGGAAAAATCTGACTGAACGCGTGCTTGAAACTAGCGAGGCAAAAGGACGCAAATTGGTGGGGAAAGGAGGAAAAAGTCACGTCCCCCAAGTTGACATAAAGTAAAGAAATCGACAAAAGGGACCTTGGATATTATACGCCCCAGTCATTTATTGGACGCTTTTGCAATAACTTAGCCCGTTTATTTGAATGCAGTGATGAATTCCAGAAGATTCTAGAAAATATTTGAAAAGTAACTTTTCTTAATAATAATGTTAGGAATATAAAACCTAGCTGGCCGGATGGCCCATCTTGAGCAGTGAAATAATATGCTTTCATTTATACAGACGGACAGATAATAAGAAAGATATTGACAAAAGACTGTGTTGTTCATATCAGCGAACGTCTGCATTGAGATAAAACCTGTCACTAATTTTCAAAAAAGTATGGCCTTGAAGACGCAAGTGCTAAAATCTAGTGGAATGAAGAGACGGGGTGGGATGGTGAATTGTGGCTAAAAATAACTTTAAAGGCAGAATTGTGTAGGGCAAGGCAGGGTTGGTTCAAAAAAACAAGTGTGTTTTTTTTGTGAAACGCAAGTAGAGACGGACGGACCAACAGACAATAAGGCATACTTGACTGAGGTCTGACTGAAATGACTTTTAGTAGGATATTTGAATTTGAAAAAAGAAAAGGCAGTGATTGGCCCTAGATGAAGATATTATCGGCGCTCAGACGCGCATTTTGTGCCATTCAGTATTAGCTGTCCTTGTAGACACAGTGAATTATTAAGTGGTGTAATTCCCAGAAGCTATTGAAGTATTTAGAGGGACGCCATCATAAGGCCAGCAGCTCAGCTGAGTTTTGCTAGCATTTATGTAACTGTGTTCTATATTCATATTTCTGGGCTGTGAGTTTCAGTTGGCACCAATGCGGTGTCAAATGAGTGGTTGAATTTTACCAGAGTGGACCCGTGCAGTAATATCTGGTTCGAGCAGCCTAATATAGCCCCCAAGCACGGAGAGGTGGGGCCACCAGACTTCTGATATTGCCCCCAAGCACGGAGAGGTGGGGCCACCATATTTCTGATATTGCCCCCAAGCACGGAGAGGTGGGGCCACCAGACTTCTGATATTGCCCCCAAGCACGGAAAGGTGGGGCCACCAGATCTCAGCACCAGAGCTACACCTTCAAGTTACGTGAGCGCCTGGTCTGCTGAGAGTTCACCAACTCAACTTATTTCCTAACACACCCATAAAAATTCCATCAATTAACTGGACAATGTGTAATCGCCATAGACAGGGAGTGATGAGGCCACCCCAACAGCACATCCATTAAAAGTTCTCCCACATAGATTAATACTGTAAACAATAATAATATTAACTAGTCTAGTAACATATACATGTACACACCTTGCATTTATTATGTAATATTCATGCATTTTTCATAATTTCTAAACCTTTCATATGTTCTGGCCAAAATAAAACCTTGGTCCAGAACAAATAAATGTAAGAAATTACTATCAAAATTTTACACAACTGAGTTAGTTCCGTGTATTATAACCTTTTATTAATATTATTAGACTTAGTAAATATATGTGTGTGTGTCTGAAAACTACCACAACACATTACACATCATTACCCTAGACATTTAACGTAGCCACATTCATTAGAAAAAAAAGATAGGTGTGAGGTCGTAGTGGTAGCAAGAAGGGCCTTCTGACAATTCACAGCTACATTTTATCTCAGGAGCCTTCACAGCTGACCTCATGCATCACACTTAGAAATATCACCACCATACAATACCATCAAACCCACTACATATATTGGGGTCTCTTTGTCCCGGGATAATTAGCCCATTAAATATATTAGGATCTCCTGGGGGAGAACAAGATTAGGCGAACACATAATAAAAATTAAAAGTGTCCCTTAAAATTAAAAGTGTCCCTGAAAATAAAAGTTGGTGAATCTTCACAGCCAGTGGTAGTTAATTAATTAATTAGAATTATTTTAGATTAGAATAATTAGAAGTACTTTAGTGGTTGGAAATTTTATCTTACACATTGCTAGATTTGTTTAAAAAGTATGGCGGAGCTGGCAAAATTTAGATCAGCTGCTGTGCTGACGGCAAAGGAGATGGGAATGGATGGTCAGATTTTAATTCAATATGTAACGGCTGAATGTGATAAATATATTGAAAGGGAAGACAGAAAGGTAGCTGAAGAGAAGAGGTTACAAATTGAGGCTGATAGAGAAATAAAGAGGCTGCAGATTGAGGCAGAAGAAAAACGACAGCACAGGGAGGCAGAAGATAGAAGGTTGCAAAGGGAGCACGAATTACGACTTAGGGAGCTGGAGCTACAAGGCCAGGCTCCTGAAAATAGTGCCAGCCCTTTTGCCTCAGATGCTACGCCCAGTCTGGGAGCCTCAACATCAGCTATGGGGTTTCATTTAGACCATTTTGTTGAAAAAGACGATGACATAGAGGGGTACCTAGGACGTTTTGAGTTATTAGCTACTACATATGGGTTAGAGAGAGAGAGGTGGAGTTTAAAGCTATCACAGGGACTGAGAGGTACTTCTTATGAAGTCTTCGCAAAAATGAACAGAGAAGACCAGGAGAATTATGACATGTTAAAGCAGGCTTTTTCCCAACGGGCTGATCACCCGTTTGCCAGTCACTTCGATTACGGAAACAACAGCAAATGGATTGATTTGCCGTTGCCCTAAAGACGCCAATAGGCGTGATGGGAAACAATGGCAAAGAAAACCTATCTGCTGTTGCCCTAAGACGCCACTAGGCGTAATGGCCACTGACTGCTTTGACGGTCGGTGGCTAAGGACGGAAGAAGAAGAAGAAGAAAGCAGGCTTTGTTATTGAGGTACGAAAAAAATGGGGAATTTTATCGTAAGAAATTTAGAAATGCCAAGCTGTTGTCTGGGGAGACATACCACCAATTCTCTGCCAGACTGGAAACCTATTTGGAGAAATGGACTGCTCTGGGGAAGACCCAAGATCTTAAAGAAATGATCATGATTGAGCAATTGAGAGAGTCCATGGCTCCAGACATGAGAAAATTTCTCATGGAACAAGGTGCAGAGAAATTGGGGGAGGTTTTAAATGTCGCTGAAAGGTATCAGGCAGCCCAGGCAGAGGTAAGTGGTGCTAAAAAGAAGCACATAGACAATTTTAAAGCTCCACAGCAATTTAATAAATTTGATAATAGAGAGCAGGGAAATAAAGGTAGGACAAACTTTGAACGGCCAAGAAATGACTACCGAGACAGAAACTCACAGTTCAATGACCAAAAATCCAATGAAAGAAAACCGTTTAACCAAGGGAAAAGATGGTGTAAATGGTGCAAGAAAGATAACCATAACACCGAATTTTGTAGAAGGAAACCTTCAAACATTGCTGCAATGAAGTCGGGGACTCAAAGATTAAAAGTTAATCCTAAGGGACAGCAGGAACCTTATCACCCCCCAGTTTGTGAGGATGTTATTTGTAATGGGGTCACCATAAGGTGCCTTTATGATACAGGTTTGGATTATGATTCAGTTGTGAAGTCTAGCCTAGAGGACCCAAGTCAGTATACCACAGAAACAGTGGAAATACAAGGGGCAACTAAGGACATACCACTCATGACACTTCCCATCGCAAGGATAACGGTGAAAACTCGCTATGTGGAAGGAGAAATCAGAGCAGCAGTGATAGATGAACCAATCTACCCTCTGATATTGGGGTGTAGATACGACTTCTTGGGGAACCCCGAGAGACCTGTGATCATGGCGACAGTGCAGACCAGGTCACAGAAGAAGGAGGAAGAAGGTGAACCTATAAATGCTCATCCAGAGGAGATGAGGAAGGCGCAGGCTGAGGATAGGACACTCAAGCCATGCTTTAAAAAATTGCCCAAATGCCACACACCTCCGAGCAAGGGGGAATATTTTATGAAGAACAAACTCTTATACAGGAAGGCCGGAACTGGAACAAATGGTCACAACCAGCTGGTTCTTCCCACTTCATATAGGGATAAAGTGATGGAACTCGGGCATGCGATTCCCTTCAGTGGTCACATGGGGATCAGCGCAACAGGACAGCGTATAGCTTGTCATTACTTCTGGCCAGGGATAACGGAGGATATAAAAAGATATGTCAAATCCTGCCCAGAATGTCAAAGGGTAGCTCCAAAGCACTGGACTGCTCCTGCAACTCTAGGGGAAATGCCCATAGTGGGAACACCTTTTGAGAGGGTTGCAGTGGATATTGTAGGACCTCTCACTCGGACCAAGAGGAGGAACAGTTACATCCTTACTCTGGTGGACACTTGTTCTATGTGGGAGAGGCGGTAGCCCTGCCATCAATTGATTCAAAACATGTAGCAGAGGCACTACTTACAATATTTACCCGATTAGGATTCCCGCATCAAATCTTGACGGATAATGGCTCTCAGTTCAAGGGGAAACTAACGGAAGAAGTTTTTAAGCTATTTCAAGCCAGACACTTTCATTGTAGTCCGTACCATCCGCAAGGGAACGGCCAGGTAGAGAGGTTCAACGGGACTCTCATTTCTATCCCGAGAAAGCTGGCACACGAAAAACCGGATCTGTGGGATCAATTCCTGCCCGCCGCATTGTTTGCGTACCGGGAGGTACCACATAGTTCAACCGGGATGGCTCCCGCAACTCTGCTATTTGGGAGGCCAATAAAAGGTCCATTAGAAGCACTATTAAGGACCTGGACAGATGAGAAGGCGGAAGAGACTGTTACCTCATCTTATCAATACGTGAACGAACTGACCACTCGTTTGAAGGCTGGATGGAAACTGGCAAATGATAATTTGAAACAAGCCAGGAAGAAACATGCAGCATATTTTAATAGGAAGGCAAAGGACAGAGAACTGGCAGTGGGAGAGAAGGTGCTGCTTCTACTACCCGGGAGCCAGAATAAATTACAAATTGGATGGCAAGGTCCATATACGGTTCTAGAGAAGGTGTCTAGAACAAACTATAAAATTGACAAAAAAGGGGAAGGAGAAAGTTTATCATGTAAACCTGTTAAAGAAGTATCTGGACAGACCACTCCAGGAAAGCACCCTCTTACTGACCTTAGCTATCGCAACTCAAATGCAAAAGGAACCACTCACCTCACATGAATACCCATTACATCCTTGTGAAACAGCAGCACAGTTAAAAGTCAGTAAGCACCTGACTAAAAACCAGAGGGAGAGAGTTCAACAGGTTCTGGAGGAACATACAGATGTATTAACAGATAAACCAGGCCATACAAATTTGCTACAGTATGACATGAAACTGGTAGACTCAAACCCAATCTGTATGAGAGCCTATTCTATTCCGTTCGCGAAGGAGAAGGCATTGAAGGAAGAAATAGATTATTTGTTGAAGGAGGGGATTATTTCACACAGTGAATCATCTTTTAGCTCTAGTGTCGTATTGTTGAGAAAAACGTCTGGGGAACACAGACTGTGCATAGATTACAGGAAACTGAATGCTGTCACAGAAGGACAAGTGGATCCATTACCAGACACAAAACAGTTATTTGCCAGACTGAACAAGGCAAAATACTTTTCAAAGGTGGATCTTAGTAAAGGCTATTACCAGATCCCAGTGAAGCCTGAAGTGAGACCTTATTTGGCTTTTAGCACTTCAGATGGACATTATGAATTCAACATGCTACCATTCGGACTGAAAAATGCTCCGAGTGTATTTTCAAGGATGATGCGCAAATTTTTGGATCCCCTGAATAACCCATGTATCACGAATTTCATGGATGATATTCTCGTCGCTACAGAGACATTTGAAGAACACATTGAAGCTCTAGAAATGTTATTTAATAGGCTTAGGGAGGCGAACTTGACTGCTAGGCCAACAAAATGTTGCATTGGATGCAAAGAGTTGGAATTCTTGGGACACACTGTATATCAGGGTAGCATGACCCCTGATCCCAAGAACTTGGAAAAACTGCAGAGAGCACCTAGACCACAAACAAAAAAGGATGTGCGATCATTCGTGTCGTTATGCGGATTTTATCAAAAATATATCAAAGATTTAAACTCTATTTGTGCTCCTCTGACTGATCTGACTCGCAAGGGACTTCCAGATAAAATTAATTGGACTGCGCAAAGTGAATTAGCGTTCCAAGACTTAAAGGAAAAACTCACTAGCAAGCCTATTCTCAAACTACCTGATTTGACACAGGACTTTGTCTTAGGAACCGATGCAAGTAATGTAGGACTCGGAGCGGCTTTGTTGCAAAGATCATCTTCACCTGATGGGGAACTGAAACCAGTCGCTTATGCAAGCCGCAAATTGAATAAGGCGGAACAAGGATACTCCACAAGCGAAAAAAATGTTTAGCGTTAGTCTGGGCAATAAAGATGTTTCAAATCTATCTGTATGGTAGGACTTTTGTGGTCGAGACGGACCATCAGCCTCTCGTATTCTTATCTCAGGCTAAGCATGAAAACGCAAGATTGCTGAGGTGGTCTTTATTACTTCAACCTTATCAGTTTAGTATCCAATATATCCCAGGCAAATTGAATGTCGGTGCAGATTTCCTCAGTCGGCACCCCTGTGATCAAAATTAGAGTAATGGCAGGCGTAAGGAGAGATTTTATCTATGTGTATCACTGGTTTTAGAACTTGCCTTAGGCATGTTTTCAAGTGGGGAGATGTGTCACAAAATTAACAATGATACAACGTTAAAATATCTCCAATGATACAACGTAGGGATAAAAACTAATGCGTAAGCTGCTAGAATACATGATCGCCCACGCCGCGGGTCATCACCCGCCATGGAAATTAAATTGTTAGACTTGAAGGCAAAACGATCAAAAGGAAAAATCTGACTGAACGCGTGCTTGAAACTAGCGAGGCAAAAGGACGCAAATTGGTGGGGAAAGGAGGAAAAAGTCACGTCCCCCAAGTTGACATAAAGTAAAGAAATCGACAAAAGGGACCTTGGATATTATACGCCACAGTCATTTATTGGACGCTTTTGCAATAACTTAGCCCGTTTATTTGAATGCAGTGATGAATTCCAGAAGATTCTAGAAAATATTTGAAAAGTAACTTTTCTTAATAATAATGTTAGGAATATAAAACCTAGCTGGCCGGATGGCCCATCTTGAGCAGTGAAATAATATGCTTTCATTTATACAGACGGACAGATAATAAGAAAGATATTGACAAAAGACTGTGTTGTTCATATCAGCGAACGTCTGCATTGAGATAAAACCTGTCACTAATTTTCAAAAAAGTATGGCCTTGAAGACGCAAGTGCTAAAATCTAGTGGAATGAAGAGACGGGGTGGGATGGTGAATTGTGGCTAAAAATAACTTTAAAGGCAGAATTGTGTAGGAGAAGGTAGGGTTGGTTCAAAAAAAACAAGTGTGTTTTTTTTGTGAAACGCAAGTAGAGACGGACGGACCAACAGACAATAAGGCATACTTGACTGAGGTCTGACTGAAATGACTTTTAGTAGGATATTTGAATTTGAAAAAAGAAAAGGCAGTGATTGGCCCTAGATGAAGATATTATCGGCGCTCAGACGCGCATTTTGTGCCATTCAGTATTAGCTGTCCTTGTAGACACAGTGAATTATTAAGTGGTGTAATTCCCAGAAGCTATTGAAGTATTTAGAGGGACGCCATCATAAGGCCAGCAGCTCAGCTGAGTTTTGCTAGCATTTATGTAACTGTGTTCTATATTCATATTTCTGGGCTGTGAGTTTCAGTTGGCACCAATGCGGTGTCAAATGAGTGGTTGAATTTTACCAGAGTGGACCCGTGCAGTAATATCTGGTTCGAGCAGCCTAATATAGCCCCCAAGCACGGAGAGGTGGGGCCACCAGACTTCTGATATTGCCCCCAAGCACGGAGAGGTGGGGCCACCATATTTCTGATATTGCCCCCAAGCACGGAGAGGTGGGGCCACCAGACTTCTGATATTGCCCCCAAGCACGGAGAGGTGGGGCCACCAGATCTCAGCACCAGAGCTACACCTTCAAGTTACGTGAGCGCCTGGTCTGCTGAGAGTTCACCAACTCAACTTATTTCCTAACACACCCATAAAAATTCCATCAATTAACTGGACAATGTGTAATCGCCATAGACAGGGAGTGATGAGGCAACCCCAACAGCACATCCATTAAAAGTTCTCCCACATAGATTAATACTGTAAACAATAATAATATTAACTAGTCTAGTAACATATACATGTACACACCTTGCATTTATTATGTAATATTCATGCATTTTTCATAATTTCTAAACCTTTCATATGTTCTGGCCAAAATAAAACCTTGGTCCAGAACAAATAAATGTAAGAAAATTACTATCAAAATTTTACACAACTGAGTTAGTTCCGTGTATTATAACCTTTTATTAATATTATTAGACTTAGTAAATATATGTGTGTGTGTCTGAAAACTACCACAACACATTACACATCATTACCCTAGACATTTAACGTAGCCACATTCATTAGTAAAAAAAAAAAGATAGGTGTGAGGTCGTAGTGGTAGCAAGAAGGGCCTTCTGACAATTCACAGCTACATTTTATCTCAGGAGCCTTCACAGCTGACCTCATGCATCACACTTAGAAATATCACCACCATACAATACCATCAAACCCACTACATATATTGGGGTCTCTTTGTCCCGGGATAATTAGCCCATTAAATATATTAGGATCTCCTGGGGGAGAACAAGATTAGGCGAACACATAATAAAAATTAAAAGTGTCCCTTAAAATTAAAAGTGTCCCTGAAAATAAAAGTTGGTGAATCTTCACAGCCAGTGGTAGTTAATTAATTAATTAGAATTATTTTAGATTAGAATAATTAGAAGTACTTTAGTGGTTGGAAATTTTATCTTACACATTGCTAGATTTGTTTAAAAAGTATGGCGGAGCTGGCAAAATTTAGATCAGCTGCTGTGCTGACGGCAAAGGAGATGGGAATGGATGGTCAGATTTTAATTCAATATGTAACGGCTGAATGTGATAAATATATTGAAAGGGAAGATAGAAAGGTAGCTGAAGAGAAGAGGTTACAAATTGAGGCTGATAGAGAAATAAAGAGGCTGCAGATTGAGGCAGAAGAAAAACGACAGCACAGGGAGGCAGAAGATAGAAGGTTGCAAAGGGAGCACGAATTACGACTTAGGGAGCTGGAGCTACAAGGCCAGGCTCCTGAAAATAGTGCCAGCCCTTTTGCCTCAGATGCTACGCCCAGTCTGGGAGCCTCAACATCAGCTATGGGGTTTCATTTAGACCATTTTGTTGAAAAAGACGATGACATAGAGGGGTACCTAGGACGTTTTGAGTTATTAGCTACTACATATGGGTTAGAGAGAGAGAGGTGGAGTTTAAAGCTATCACAGGGACTGAGAGGTACTTCTTATGAAGTCTTCGCCAAAATGAACAGAGAAGACCAGGAGAATTATGACATGTTAAAGCAGGCTTTTTCCCAACGGGCTGATCACCCGTTTGCCAGTCACTTCGATTACGGAAACAACAGCAAATGGATTGATTTGCCGTTGCCCTAAAGACGCCAATAGGCGTGATGGGAAACAATGGCAAAGAAAACCTATCTGCTGTTGCCCTAAGACGCCACTAGGCGTAATGGCCACTGACTGCTTTGACGGTCGGTGGCTAAGGACGGAAGAAGAAGAAGAAGAAAGCAGGCTTTGTTATTGAGGTACGAAAAAAATGGGGAATTTTATCGTAAGAAATTTAGAAATGCCAAGCTGTTGTCTGGGGAGACATACCACCAATTCTCTGCCAGACTGGAAACCTATTTGGAGAAATGGACTGCTCTGGGGAAGACCCAAGATCTTAAAGAAATGATCATGATTGAGCAATTGAGAGAGTCCATGGCTCCAGACATGAGAAAATTTCTCATGGAACAAGGTGCAGAGAAATTGGGGGAGGTTTTAAATGTCGCTGAAAGGTATCAGGCAGCCCAGGCAGAGGTAAGTGGTGCTAAAAAGAAGCACATAGACAATTTTAAAGCTCCACAGCAATTTAATAAATTTGATAATAGAGAGCAGGGAAATAAAGGTAGGACAAACTTTGAACGGCCAAGAAATGACTACCGAGACAGAAACTCACAGTTCAATGACCAAAAATCCAATGAAAGAAAACCGTTTAACCAAGGGAAAAGATGGTGTAAATGGTGCAAGAAAGATAACCATAACACCGAATTTTGTAGAAGGAAACCTTCAAACATTGCTGCAATGAAGTCGGGGACTCAAAGATTAAAAGTTAATCCTAAGGGACAGCAGGAACCTTATCACCCCCCAGTTTGTGAGGATGTTATTTGTAATGGGGTCACCATAAGGTGCCTTTATGATACAGGTTTGGATTATGATTCAGTTGTGAAGTCTAGCCTAGAGGACCCAAGTCAGTATACCACAGAAACAGTGGAAATACAAGGGGCAACTAAGGACATACCACTCATGACACTTCCCATCGCAAGGATAACGGTGAAAACTCGCTATGTGGAAGGAGAAATCAGAGCAGCAGTGATAGATGAACCAATCTACCCTCTGATATTGGGGTGTAGATACGACTTCTTGGGGAACCCCGAGAGACCTGTGATCATGGCGACAGTGCAGACCAGGTCACAGAAGAAGGAGGAAGAAGGTGAACCTATAAATGCTCATCCAGAGGAGATGAGGAAGGCGCAGGCTGAGGATAGGACACTCAAGCCATGCTTTAAAAAATTGCCCAAATGCCACACACCTCCGAGCAAGGGGGAATATTTTATGAAGAACAAACTCTTATACAGGAAGGCCGGAACTGGAACAAATGGTCACAACCAGCTGGTTCTTCCCACTTCATATAGGGATAAAGTGATGGAACTCGGGCATGCGATTCCCTTCAGTGGTCACATGGGGATCAGCGCAACAGGACAGCGTATAGCTTGTCATTACTTCTGGCCAGGGATAACGGAGGATATAAAAAGATATGTCAAATCCTGCCCAGAATGTCAAAGGGTAGCTCCAAAGCACTGGACTGCTCCTGCAACTCTAGGGGAAATGCCCATAGTGGGAACACCTTTTGAGAGGGTTGCAGTGGATATTGTAGGACCTCTCACTCGGACCAAGAGGAGGAACAGTTACATCCTTACTCTGGTGGACACTTGTTCTATGTGGGGAGAGGCGGTAGCCCTGCCATCAATTGATTCAAAACATGTAGCAGAGGCACTACTTACAATATTTACCCGATTAGGATTCCCGCATCAAATCTTGACGGATAATGGCTCTCAGTTCAAGGGGAAACTAACGGAAGAAGTTTTTAAGCTATTTCAAGCCAGACACTTTCATTGTAGTCCGTACCATCCGCAAGGGAACGGCCAGGTAGAGAGGTTCAACGGGACTCTCATTTCTATCCCGAGAAAGCTGGCACACGAAAAACCGGATCTGTGGGATCAATTCCTGCCCGCCGCATTGTTTGCGTACCGGGAGGTACCACATAGTTCAACCGGGATGGCTCCCGCAACTCTGCTATTTGGGAGGCCAATAAAAGGTCCATTAGAAGCACTATTAAGGACCTGGACAGATGAGAAGGCGGAAGAGACTGTTACCTCATCTTATCAATACGTGAACGAACTGACCACTCGTTTGAAGGCTGGATGGAAACTGGCAAATGATAATTTGAAACAAGCCAGGAAGAAACATGCAGCATATTTTAATAGGAAGGCAAAGGACAGAGAACTGGCAGTGGGAGAGAAGGTGCTGCTTCTACTACCCGGGAGCCAGAATAAATTACAAATTGGATGGCAAGGTCCATATACGGTTCTAGAGAAGGTGTCTAGAACAAACTATAAAATTGACAAAAAAGGGAAGGAGAAAGTTTATCATGTAAACCTGTTAAAGAAGTATCTGGACAGACCACTCCAGGAAAGCACCCTCTTACTGACCTTAGCTATCGCAACTCAAATGCAAAAGGAACCACTCACCTCACATGAATACCCATTACATCCTTGTGAAACAGCAGCACAGGTAAAAGTCAGTAAGCACCTGACTAAAAACCAGAGGGAGAGAGTTCAACAGGTTCTGGAGGAACATACAGATGTATTAACAGATAAACCAGGCCATACAAATTTGCTACAGTATGACATGAAACTGGTAGACTCAAACCCAATCTGTATGAGAGCCTATTCTATTCCGTTCGCGAAGGAGAAGGCATTGAAGGAAGAAATAGATTATTTGTTGAAGGAGGGGATTATTTCACACAGTGAATCATCTTTTAGCTCTAGTGTCGTATTGTTGAGAAAAACGTCTGGGGAACACAGACTGTGCATAGATTACAGGAAACTGAATGCTGTCACAGAAGGACAAGTGGATCCATTACCAGACACAAAACAGTTATTTGCCAGACTGAACAAGGCAAAATACTTTTCAAAGGTGGATCTTAGTAAAGGCTATTACCAGATCCCAGTGAAGCCTGAAGTGAGACCTTATTTGGCTTTTAGCACTTCAGATGGACATTATGAATTCAACATGCTACCATTCGGACTGAAAAATGCTCCGAGTGTATTTTCAAGGATGATGCGCAAATTTTTGGATCCCCTGAATAACCCATGTATCACGAATTTCATGGATGATATTCTCGTCGCTACAGAGACATTTGAAGAACACATTGAAGCTCTAGAAATGTTATTTAATAGGCTTAGGGAGGCGAACTTGACTGCTAGGCCAACAAAATGTTGCATTGGATGCAAAGAGTTGGAATTCTTGGGACACACTGTATATCAGGGTAGCATGACCCCTGATCCCAAGAACTTGGAAAAACTGCAGAGAGCACCTAGACCACAAACAAAAAAGGATGTGCGATCATTCGTGTCGTTATGCGGATTTTATCAAAAATATATCAAAGATTTAAACTCTATTTGTGCTCCTCTGACTGATCTGACTCGCAAGGGACTTCCAGATAAAATTAATTGGACTGCGCAAAGTGAATTAGCGTTCCAAGACTTAAAGGAAAAACTCACTAGCAAGCCTATTCTCAAACTACCTGATTTGACACAGGACTTTGTCTTAGGAACCGATGCAAGTAATGTAGGACTCGGAGCGGCTTTGTTGCAAAGATCATCTTCACCTGATGGGGAACTGAAACCAGTCGCTTATGCAAGCCGCAAATTGAATAAGGCGGAACAAGGATACTCCACAAGCGAAAAAAATGTTTAGCGTTAGTCTGGGCAATAAAGATGTTTCAAATCTATCTGTATGGTAGGAATTTTGTGGTCGAGACGGACCATCAGCCTCTCGTATTCTTATCTCAGGCTAAGCATGAAAACGCAAGATTGCTGAGGTGGTCTTTATTACTTCAACCTCATCAGTTTAGTATCCAATATATCCCAGGCAAATTGAATGTCGGTGCAGATTTCCTCAGTCGGCACCCCTGTGATCAAAATTAGAGTAATGGCAGGCGTAAGGAGAGATTTTATCTATGTGTATCACTGGTTTTAGAACTTGCCTTAGGCATGTTTTCAAGTGGGGAGATGTGTCACAAAATTAACAATGATACAACGTTAAAATATCTCCAATGATACAACGTAGGGATAAAACTAATGCGTAAGCTGCTAGAATACATGATCGCCCACGCCGCGGGTCATCACCCGCCATGGAAATTAAATTGTTAGACTTGAAGGCAAAACGATCAAAAGGAAAAATCTGACTGAACGCGTGCTTGAAACTAGCGAGGCAAAAGGACGCAAATTGGTGGGGAAAGGAGGAAAAAGTCACGTCCCCCAAGTTGACATAAAGTAAAGAAATAGACAAAAGGGACCTTGGATATTATACGCCACAGTCATTTATTGGACGCTTTTGCAATAACTTAGCCCGTTTATTTGAATGCAGTGATGAATTCCAGAAGATTCTAGAAAATATTTGAAAAGTAACTTTTCTTAATAATAATGTTAGGAATATAAAACCTAGCTGGCCGGATGGCCCATCTTGAGCAGTGAAATAATATGCTTTCATTTATACAGACGGACAGATAATAAGAAAGATATTGACAAAAGACTGTGTTGTTCATATCAGCGAACGTCTGCATTGAGATAAAACCTGTCACTAATTTTCAAAAAAGTATGGCCTTGAAGACGCAAGTGCTAAAATCTAGTGGAATGAAGAGACGGGGTGGGATGGTGAATTGTGGCTAAAAATAACTTTAAAGGCAGAATTGTGTAGGAGAAGGTAGGGTTGGTTCAAAAAAAACAAGTGTGTTTTTTTGTGAAACGCAAGTAGAGACGGACGGACCAACAGACAATAAGGCATACTTGACTGAGGTCTGACTGAAATGACTTTTAGTAGGATATTTGAATTTGAAAAAAGAAAAGGCAGTGATTGGCCCTAGATGAAGATATTATCGGCGCTCAGACGCGCATTTTGTGCCATTCAGTATTAGCTGTCCTTGTAGACACAGTGAATTATTAAGTGGTGTAATTCCCAGAAGCTATTGAAGTATTTAGAGGGACGCCATCATAAGGCCAGCAGCTCAGCTGAGTTTTGCTAGCATTTATGTAACTGTGTTCTATATTCATATTTCTGAGCTGTGAGTTTCAGTTGGCACCAATGCGGTGTCAAATGAGTGGTTGAATTTTACCAGAGTGGACCCGTGCAGTAATATCTGGTCAGAGCAGCCTAATATAGCCCCCAAGCACGGAGAGGTGGGGCCACCAGACTTCTGATATTGCCCCCAAGCACGGAGAGGTGGGGCCACCATATTTCTGATATTGCCCCCAAGCACGGAGAGGTGGGGCCACCAGACTTCTGATATTGCCCCCAAGCACGGAGAGGTGGGGCCACCAGATCTCAGCACCAGAGCTACACCTTCAAGTTACGTGAGCGCCTGGTCTACTGAGAGTTCACCAACTCAACTTATTTCCTAACACACCCATAAAAATTCCATCAATTAACTGGACAATGTGTAATCGCCATAGACAGGGAGTGATGAGGCCACCCCAACAGCACATCCATTAAAAGTTCTCCCACATAGATTAATACTGTAAACAATAATAATATTAACTAGTCTAGTAACATATACATGTACACACCTTGCATTTATTATGTAATATTCATGCATTTTTCATAATTTCTAAACCTTTCATATGTTCTGGCCAAAATAAAACCTTGGTCCAGAACAAATAAATGTAAGAAAATTATTATCAAAATTTTACACAACTGAGTTAGTTCCGTGTATTATAACCTTTTATTAATATTATTAGACTTAGTAAATATATGTGTGTGTGTCTGAAAACTACCACAACACATTACACATCATTACCCTAGACATTTAACGTAGCCACATTCATTAGAAAAAAAAAAGATAGGTGTGAGGTCGTAGTGGTAGCAAGAAGGGCCTTCTGACAATTCACAGCTACATTTTATCTCAGGAGCCTTCACAGCTGACCTCATGCATCACACTTAGAAATATCACCACCATACAATACCATTAAACCCACTACATCCCCCAACAGTGTTCACCAAAAATATTTAGATTCGCAACTCTGAGAAAGGCATCCAGAGAAAATAGAAATTCAGACCAGTCAACCCAGGGACAGTTTGAAGCCGCATTTAGGGAGCTGGCTGACATTGACATTGAAGATGATCCGCCTAAGTTAAAACCGAAACAAATTGTTAACATAAGAACAGTGGGCAGTGGACGAGTGAGCAATTCGGAAAATGCTCACAGCGCTTCACACTATGGCTATTAACTTAGCATTAAAAGGGCACTGGTGACATTGGTAGTCACCCGACCCTACACCGTCCAGGGGAAAGTATTGCTCGGACCCTGGATGGAGATAACCCACACATCTTAAAGCAATGCTAAGGGCGAATTGATTTCTGATGCAGAAACTCATTTCCCCACATATTATCTTAATTCACCAGATTGTCGGTAGGCGAAACTATAGTTGGTGAATATAGCCTCCATTTGAGCGGCACATTATAGAACATTATAAATATATTATTAGAAGGGTGTTTCCACATTCAATCACGCCTGAGATCAGACAAATTGTTGGCTGTGAACATTTCGGAGGAGCAGAGTGTCTCCATTGTTACCTTTTGAATTGAGGATAGTCCGAGTGTTTATTAAGGCTGATCAGGAAATTATTGGATCCCCTCCATAACTCAGATAGCACCATATAGATCAACTCCTCATAACGTACAATTTGAGGAACATCTAATATTCTCTGGACATGTCGTTGAGCAGACTCAGAGAAAAGAAATGGTGAATATTGACTGATAAGCAGTAGTAAGACAAGCCGTAACACTTGCAGCTGTACAGTAACATATCTGAAATGGATTCTTGGATTGCAGAGGTCTGAGGCAACCTTCGTCAGTAGTGCTTACTTTGAATTGACCCACCTGCATTAATCCATGATCAAAATGAAATCAGAGAAACGTTGATGCAGATTTTTTAAGCCGCCATCCGTGCGGTGAAAATCAAAGAAAGCACCAGGAATAATATTAAATTTCTCCATGTGTATATAGAATTATAGACTGACGTATAACGTCTGTTTTAAGTGGGGAGGATTTGTCGTGAAATTCTACATCCACATATATAAATTAAAAAGTAAATGTAAAGCCTAACAAATAACTTCACTAAAAGGAAAGAAGAATGGTAAAGAACAGTGCTGTCACAATGACTGTACTCGAAATCCCCCTTGTTTTCTACTTCGTCTGCAAATTGTAACGTTTCACGTTGATAGTAAAAGCCTACTGCATCGCTACACGCTTTCTTCAATAAAACGTGTACTGCCTTTCTAAGAAAAACCTTGAGATACGCAAGCTGACCTATATTTAATATTCCATTCATGTCATTTTATACACTAAGTTACCATAAACGAAAGACAGATGGACTAAGGATAGAAAGAAAGGGAGGGGCTGAAAGCCGGAACGCAGGCAATACTACCACAGTCTCGCGATACACAATTAATGCCACCCCTAACACGCGTGTAAGGCCACAAGCACTAGCTTTTTTCAAATCGACAGTGATAAAAAACACTACCCATACCAGAGTTAGGTTTTAAAATCCTGAAAAATCCTTATTAGGAACCATGACATTATACTGAACTCCGCCTATGCCGGTCCCAAGCCCGGATGAAAAAGGAGGAGGGCGGCCTGCATGGAGGCCGTAAGGAGGCAGCCCCTCCACCATGCAAAGGCACAACAGGCCAATCACCTGTTTGTCTAAAACTATGATTACAAGCAATATAAGAGAGAAAACCGGACTGATTTTAAAGGCGACGAACTGGAACGGACTACGGACTACGACTTATGGAACATGGAACACAAGAAGTATAAATGGGAAAGAAGAGGAGCTGATGGAAGAGATGAGGAAAGCAAAACTAGAAATCCTGGCTATTACCGAAACAAAGAAAAAGGGACAAGGAGTCATGGATCTCGATGGCAACACTCTGCTATACAGTGGTGTACCCACATCTGAAAGAGCTAAAGGGGGCGTGGGTTGCATTGTGGCCAAAAACCAGAAAGATAGTATCAAGGGATGGAACTTTGTCTCGGAGCGCATTATGGTTGTAAAACTAAAAGAAGGAGAAACCATAGTCAACCTGGTCATAGTGTATGGGCCAAATGAGGATGAGAGAGCAGAGGTCAAGGAAGAATTCTTCGAGCTGCTTCAAAGGACAGTGGATGACTGCCTAGATGAAATTATCATGCTCGGAGATTTCAATGCCAGAGTTGGAATGACCATGCTAGATGGGGTGGAGTTATCGGAAGATATGGAGAAGATACTCTCAATGACAATGGAAAGCGACTCCTCAGATTCTGCAGTGAGCAGAATCTGATCATTACCAACACAAAGTTCCCCCATAAGCGCATACATGCATATACTAGGTGTGAACCAACAAAGAATGAGAAGTCAGTGATCGACTATGCCATTGTTAGGAGGAGCTCATTCAAATATGTCCGGGATGCTAGAGTCTGGAGGGGGCCAGAGATTGGAAGTGATCACTACCTGCTTACAATTAAAAGAACAACTGAAAGAGTTGCTCAGCCTAGGAACTGCCCAGCACCACGCAAGAAACCAAGTAAACGAACGGAAGAAATGAGCATTAAGACCTACAAGCTGAAAGATCCAGAAATTAAGACCAGATATCAGGGGCTTATTGCTACAGCGGTGAGAAACACAGAAGAACAACCTGATGACTTGGAAACCCTGTGGCTTAAATTCAAGGACATCATAAGACAGCTGCTGCAGAAGCATGTGGTGAAGTCCGACTTGGGAACAAGAGAAAGAGGACACCTTGGTGGACAGAGGAAGTCAAAGAGAAAATAAGAGAGAAGAAAATGGCATGGAAACAATACTTAGGAGCTAAAAAACACAGCAGGACAAATAGAGAAATATAGAGAATATGTGATACTCAGAACAGAAGCAAAGAACAAGGTGCTAGCAGCAAAACAGAAGTCCTGGGAAGAATTTGGAGAAAAGCTAGAAAAGGATGCGCAAGAAAACCAGAAATTGTTCTATAAGACCCTAAAGAACATGAGGAAGGAAAAACAATGTCCTCTTAAATTTATAAAGGACAAGCAAGGCAAATTGCTTACTGCCCCGAAGGAAGTAATGGAAAGATGGAAAGAATATTTCTCAGAACTCCTTGATGGTGAGCAAGGTAGAGCATCAGAAATGATAACCACTAGCACAGAAGAGGATACAAATGGTGATGAAGATGACATAAAGATGGAGAACTGAAGGCAGCACTGGAGAAAATCAAGATGGGCAAAGCAGCAGGGCATGATGGTATAACACCAGAAATGGTTAAGTACATGGGAGCATCAGGCGACCTATTACTCCTAAGGGTCCTACAAGCAGCATGGTGCAACAAGGCCATACCAAAGGATTGGGAGATTGCCATCATAACACCGATTTTCAAAAAGGGTGACAATCGACAATGTGGAAACCACAGAGGCATATCCCTTCTCAGTGTCCCTGGTAAAATCTACTCTAGAATCCTAGAGCAGAGACTCCGATGCCTAGCTGAGCCACAATTGGATGAAGCCCAGTGCGGATTCCGAGCAAACCGAAGTACTCAAGACCTAATCTTCACACTCAGGCAGCTGAGTGAAAAGGCCCTTGAGTACAAGAGTGAGATCCATCTTTGTTTCATAGATCTGGAAAAGGCGTTTGACAGGGTCCCCTGGAGCAAACTTTGGGACTGTTTGGCAAGGAAGAACATTCCAGCACCTCTGATACATGCTATACAGAGCTTCTACAAGTCTTGCAGAAATTATGTGAGGACAGCAAACTATAAGTCAGAAGAGTTCAAGACCACCACTGGTGTAAGACAAGGCGATATCCTGTCACCTTATCTTTTCATACTTCTCATGGACGATGTCATCAAGGCATGTAAGGAGAGAACAAGAAAGTATTCAGTGGGGTACTGGAAGATGAGACAGGTCTGTATTTCAGAGCTAGCATTTGCTGATGATGTTGTCCTGATTGCTAAATCAGAGACACATCTCCAATCCAACCTGCAAGTCTGGAAGGAAGAGCTGGAGAAGAGAGGGATGGTCATAAGCAGCTCTAAAACAAAATCCATGGTGATATCACGAGAAGAAAGAAAACATCAGATTAAGTTGGGAGAACAGGTCCTGGAGCAGGTCGACCACTTTAAATATCTCGGAGCTATTATAGACCGAAAGGGGGGCATCAAAGAAGAGTTGGCCACTCGAAAAGCAGCGGCTGGGAGACTTTATCAGGCCATAAATCGAGGATTCCTCAGCAAGAAAGAGGTTGGTAAGAAAACGAAGATGGCTGTATACCGCTCCACCTATGTCCCAGTCTTGACATATGGATGCGAGTCATGGGCAATGACTACAACCCACAAAAGACAGATCCAAACCTCAGAAATGAGGTATCTGAGGAAGGTGGTTGAAGTAACAAGAAGAGACATGGTCCGCAACCAGACGATACGTCAAGGCCTAAAATCCCACCCGCTGCAGACCCAAATAGAACAGTCCCAACTAAGATGGTTTGGCCATGTCTGCAGAATGGGAGAAGATCGGCTACCACGACAAGCATGGGAAACAAAGAGCCAGGGATCCAGACCTCCAGGACGACCCAGAGTCCGCTGGGAGGACAACATTAGACAATCTTTGAAGGACCGAGGACTAGAATGGAACCAGGCCAGGAAGAAGACAGCTGATAGAATAGTCTGGCGCTCTCTCTTCCAAACCTCTACACCTCACGGTAGAAGAGGAACGACTAAGTAAGTAAGTAAGACATTATACTGGTTTACGTTTGAAAACATTACAGTACCCAGACACCACATCGATCGATAGAAGAAAATGCATATTTTGAACGCAGCCACTTAGCTCCTTTAAATTTGTATATTTGGGTTCCTTAGGACTTGCTGACAAAGAATATGTTAAACGTTACGCAAATAGTCTAGGAATTAACAAATTATAGCCAAAAGAAATAGTGAGGAATGTCAGACAACACCAAAATCAGAATCGCTCAGTGGCAGATTTTCACACCACCATTGTACGGGAAATAGGTCCCCATGTTACCTCCTATTTGATTGGCGGAAAGTAAATGTAAGGCTAAACACGATTAGTCGGGCTATAAATACTATCTTTTGTTGTTAGGGGAGACGGAAGGAAGGGTACTTTTTTTTGAAAAGCTGTGTAAACATGGCACGATTGGTTAGACCCGCCAATATAGTCAATCAGAGGCGTCAGGTCAGCACCACATTTTCAAATAAACTTACTAAAGAACCAGTGCGTTGAGCGCCAGTGCATATTTTTTTTAATAAAAGCCTGGGACATCGGCAGATCGGATTTTGTGCCTATTCATTGCCAGTCAACGTAATTCTGTATTATTTCCATGAATTGTGGGACCGTGGTCCTAAAGTTATTGAGCAGCACCTGGTCTGAGCTTTGCTGAACCTAGAGGCTGACAGCATACTCCTGGGTCCAGATAGTGACCAGTGAGGTGTCTCCAGAACACAGGGAGGCCATCGAGCAGAGGAGTCCTTTCCTGCCGCCATCACGAAAGATAAGCGTCTGTGGCCAGAGGAGCTCAACATTATGCCCCCCCCCCCCCCCTCAAAATCTGACTTTATAATAAAACAGAGGGAAAATACAGTGTTTAAATTGATAGGAACTGTGAACTTTTCCCCATACTATTTCCAAGATAAACAAACACTTGAAGTCATGATGACAAATACCAACATAGCTTGAAAAAAAACAAAACCAGTATTACCTCATATTACTACTACACAACTGACACACATAGGATAATATTAATAAAATATGTCACTACAAGGTTCATATTGATAAATTCTGTACATATAAATTGTAATTACAATTGATTGTGATTCCTGGTTCACTTTGTAGTTGAATCAGGACATATATATTAGTGAAAGTAATTAATACATATTTATATTTGAAACTTTACCAGTGCCTCATTTAAGATAGTCTTATAGAGTGTTAAATGTGTGTGAGTGTCACAGTGTTGTCAAGTGTGGTGGAATAAATTAAATTGTTTATCTGTCTGTTGTTGTTGTGACTTACACTTCATCATATACATACCCTAGACATTTAACGTAGTCATCACAATATTCCAGAATAATTCTGACTGAGGTATAATGTGGTAGTAAGTAAGGTTATCTGTAAAACACTACACCTATTAGATACAGATACCTTCACAGCTGATCTCAGTCAGTACACTAAGTCCCCTATAAATATTTATAACATCCCACTTTACCACAGGGACCTTCACAACTGACCTCATTCAGTACACTAAGTCCCCCATATAACATCAAAACGCACCACAAAGTACACAAAAACGGTGAGCGTCCGATTGATAGAGCGCTGGTCTCACACGACAAAGGTGCCAGGTTTGAATCAGGGTACCGACATGCTGCAGTCTACCTAGCTGCAAATGGGTACGTGACTCTGCTCTTTGATTTAGAGAAGGAAAAAGGCAGCGAGGAAGGGAACTGGTCACCCCACTACTCAAAGCTGACATAGTGTGTTGAAGTCTGTAACACTTCACTCCCTACGGCAGTATCTGCTATGAGACTACCTTGACCTGACAGAAAATTGTGACCAGGATTTCATAACGTTTCCATTTTAGTGCATTTTAAAATAAAATTATGTTGCCTGAAAGGTGTTTTCCCTTCCCTTGTTAAAACTTCTCATTAATAGTTGATATACACTATTCCCCTTTTAGGGCGTTGTGACTATCAACGCTGCACAAGAATTCAGACGTTGTGACTATCAACGCTGCACAAGAATTCAGACGTTGTGACTATCAACGCTGCACAAGAATTCAGACCTTGTGACTATCAACGCTGCACAAGAATTCAGACGTTGTGACTATCAACGCTGCACAAGAATTCAGATACGAAATTCTAATCTTGTTTTTGGTTCCGTAAATTGGTACGTGCCAACCCACCAGATTCATAACACCAGGAGATCTTCATTTTCCGCCTAAGAACTGGCCACTGCAGATTGATAGGCCACCTCTATCGCCTCAGGATAGCTCACACTAATGAGTATCCATGTGGAAACGGAATCCAGACCCCTGAAGACATTCTCCAGAATTTCCAAACCCACGATGACCCACGACGCCTGACCTGGCCAGAGGGTTCCCCGATCAGGCCAAAGCTATGAGGCTGCTGCGCTGACCTGGAAAAGACTGGACTTCGTCCTGGCGACAGGCCTTCACATTTAGCATGACTTTAAATTGAACGCAGAAGAAGAAGAAGAAGAAGAAGAAGAAGAAGAAGAAGACATTGAAGAAGAAGAAGAAGAAATAGAAGAAGAATACGTTTCTGATCTAAGAGAGGGCTTTTCCATTCTTTGCTTCTCTGGTTGGCCATGAGGGAAAAAAAACTGAAGACACACCATCCGTGATGGGGAAGCATTCGTGTGTGGGTTAATTCAAAAGATTGTAGTTGCTTGTTCTAAATTGAGAGTAAATGGGAGATAGGTGTTACGTGGACTTCCATCAGACTTCTAACTTCATAAATATTTCAGAATGTCGTGCGAATGATTTTCTGGGCTAATCTTGCACACGAACGTTAAAAGTGGAGCTGTCAATTCTGCAGTAAGTCGTTCATCTGTGTATGCGGAGCTGGCTCTGCGGATCGTTCAAGGCGGTGCTAGGTCTAGTGCTGGCGTCGTACAAGACCCAATTTCATGTTATTGAGTTGGATCACCCTGTATTTTCTCCATATTCGCTGTTGCATGTTACAAAAGCATTTTACATTTGTGTGTTTAAACTTTTACGGAGAGTAATTTTGTAATACTAAATTACAGATGGGTGCTCAGGAATAATTTATACAAAGAGTTTTCGAAAAACATATATTTAAGAAATAGAATAAATGTAAACACAAAAATACTTCGTACTTTATAATAGAAAACAATCCGGTTTTAATGGTTTTTTTACAATAACATTTAAAACAAAACAATTTTTAAAAAAATACATTTCGGAGCCAACCCCCTTCCTCCGCCCCCAATACAGCGTGTGCAGCCGCACAGCCTAAGAGACGATCTTGTTGTATTGGTGTGGGGAGGAGGGGGAGAGACGTGAGTAATTTGAAATAATAAGAATTTTAAAAAAAATTAAGGCTAATAAATCTGAGTAGTAACAGTAACATCAGTTTTGATGTATCACCATCATCATCACCATCATCATCATCATCACCACCACCATCACCATCATCATCATTTCCCCTTTACACTCTATACGACTAGACCACTTGTAGGAGGTTTGAACCTAAGCATTCTTGCAACGGTGATTTATGAAGCACTTTATTAAACGATAATGTTACCAGCTCCACCCATATACCCATTTCAATCTCCACTTACGAGATGTTAAAGGTAGTAGTAGTTCAATTATTCAACAAACCCGGGACTACCCTGGACTAATTTTGAAGGACGATGATAAGAAAAACAAAAGTGGATGAGGAAATATAAGAAAACAACAAGCCCAACAGAAAATAAAGAGAAAATGAAGAAGAAACAGAAAGTAGAACAATAGAAAGAGAGAGATAACAAATAAAGCTGAAGTAAACAAGATAAAGAAGAAATGGAAACGTCTAACATAAAGAAAGACAATGAAGAATTACAGCTGTAGCAAACAAGAAGCACAACGGGAACAACGACAATCGAATCCCAACTAACATAATTACCGATATATGTTACGTCGGTCGGTCTCACTCAAAATAGTAACTCGCGCCAGAAAAAAAGTGCGCGGCGTGGGTGTTATATAAAACAAATAATTTAGTTTGTTTTTTTTTCCCACGAAATTAGTAGCGCTCGACAAAGAAATCGTTTGATCATGCAGGAGTTTTCCTTCCTGAACTTGTTTTCGGACACGGCCAGCTCTATGTCGCCCTCACCCGATGTACAAATCATGAAAACTTGAAAGTTTTTGTTAAAACCACTTATTATCAGAGAACACGCTTTGAAAACAATCCACACACTTTCACATGAAATTTTGTCATCAAAGAACTTTTAAATTGAATTTAAAATAAAATAATTCTCGCCGTGTGTACGTTGGTCACAGCTGAGGAATGCAACCGTGTTGAAAAATTGTATTGTTTCCATTATATATAATCTCCCGAAAAAAAGTTACATTCAACAAAGAAAAGCGTTCAAATGACGGTGTTCATGAACAGTTTGATTACACTGTATAATGGAAAGAAACAGAAACACTCTAAGAATGTACTTCTTCTATCTGCTCATCTGGGAAAGGAAACAGCATACTATAATTAAAAACCCGTCAAGTTTGACGGGTTATTACTAGTGCAAAGGATAACTAGAAGAAGGTAATGAATAACAAGAAAAATAATTTTCTAAAAATACGATTGGTTGAGGACGCGAATGTCCGAGAGATAAAAAGTGGATGTCCGAGAGGTAAAATTATAGGAGAACAATTCAAAAATGATTCACACTGACACGAAAAACATAACTTTCATGAATAGACAATCAACGAAACGACAAAAGACCACAGAAGCACAACAAAAGCAGGGCAAAGGAGAATAACTGATAAAAAGGATAAATAAAATAGGTAACACGAGAGATAGAACAATAAAAAAAAATATTAGCAATAACAAAAAAAAAAAACAAAAAAAAAAAAATAGAAATAAAAGATCTCGAAAAAACAACATTTCAAAAGCATGGAAATGAAGAAGAACAGAACGAACTAAAAAATGTATCCTATTTCACAAGTGACACTAAAAGCAACATAAGAAAACAGAGGAATAAATCAAGAAATCCAACAAAACCAAAAAACCAACAATAATCGCGTTATCGAGGATTTGTTTGATAGGAAAGTCTGAAGTCTGCGTTCGAAAGGGAAGAAACAATCGCAGCAGCTTTGAGAATACAAAACGGAAACGGCGCTCATTGTACTTGTTGTAAAACCATGACAGTTGACGTTTGACACTTCTCACAGGATGGACTGACGCACAACTTTACACAACATGGATTCAATGAATAAACCCAGCCCGGACGATCCAATGTTTAATCCATATAATAATTTACAACGGAGCGAACTGTAAACAAATCAAATCAGGCTTCCCTCCCTGACATTCCACGTCTGGCATCTTCAGTTATTGCCCTTGTCATTCATACTTCCCATATTTCCGTTGTCGGCCTTGTCTAAGATAAACTGCAGATAAACAGCGTGTGCTTTAATCTGCCTCAGCAATATATAATTCCTGAATAAATGAAATCTGCACACAACTAAAATGGACACCTTGTCCTTCTACCGGCTCGACCAACGCCCACCCTCCAACTGACGTCACACTTTCACTCTGACGTCATCATTAACAAAGCATATTTTACTTCCTGCATAAAGTATGTGAAACGAAAATTGAAGGAACCCTCTATCGGGAAAACCCGAAATCTTCAATGATCGTGCGCAGCTCTTCAACAATACTGTGTTGTTACTGAGAGATATTTTGCACATCCAGCAAAAGACGACACATGCCTCACAATATTGTTATGGGACATTGGTCAGTGTGTTAAAACATTCCTATTAACTTTTCGGAACATTACGGAAAAGGCTTGCATAGCGCTGTGCTTTGAGTGAAAGTTATCTTAAACACCTACTAGAATTAATCCACGTAGACGCAACTAATCCTTTTTATTCGGATTTCATAGATATCCTTCCTGTCATCTAGAGATGTTGTCAGTTTACAGTGATATTAGTATGTGCCAGGACAATCAACAAAGTACAGGAGCAATCATTTCATCATTTATCTACATACCTACCAGTCTTCCTCATGGTTAATGCGACCGGTCGGCTACACTGGACAGTCTATCTATCCCTTGATCGTCTTAACTCCCAGTTCTTTCATCCTTCTGGTGTTGTAAATCTCATTTGTACCAACTTGCAAACACAAGAACACCTACCCTTGATGAACACGACTGTTAAGTCATGTCGGGGTTTTGAAGCTTTATTCAGTCTCCATGATAACGTATGTACAGATAGCTGACATAGATGCAGGCACATCTTCCTACTTGTTTACAACTATTAATCTTCTATTTTCCGACTGGTCAGGGTCAATATGTTTCAACGTAAAACAAGTTGGTATCATTACAAGGCAGTTCTTGTCCTGGAATCACAGAGGTACGAGAAATAGAGGGAAAAAATAAAAGTGAGGAAGAAAATTAAACACAAACATGAAGCGGATTCAGAAGACAAGGAATAATGTTGAACGGATAAGTGTTGGCGAGAACGTCTAGGTGATCATCTGTTGAAGGGATAAGTGTTGGCGAGAAAGTCTAGGTGATCATCTGTTGAACGGATAAGTGTTGGCGAGAAAGTCTTGGTGATCATCTGTTGAACGGATAAGTTTTGGCGAGAAAGTCTAGGTGATCATCTGTTGAACGGATAAGTGTTGGCGAGAAAGTCTAGGTGATCATCTGTTGAACGGATAAGTGTTGGCGAGAAAGTCTAGGTGATCATCTGTTGAACGGATAAGTGTTGGCGAGAAAGTCTAGGTGATCATCTGTTGAACGGATAAGTGTTGGAGAGAAAGTCTAGGTGATCATCTGTTGAACGGATAAGTGTTGGAGAGAAAGTCTAGGTGATCATCTGTTGAACGGATAAGTGTTGGCGAGAAAGTCTTGGTGATCATCTGTTGAACGGATAAGTGTTGGCGAGAAAGTCTAGGTGATCATCTGTTGAACGGATAAGTGTTGGCGAGAAAGTCTAGGTGATCATCTTGTTACGGTATATGATATTAACGCCGTCTGCTAAAGGTTACCAGACGTGCAATTATAAAGGTTAAGACATTTAATATATTGCGATAGATGTTTCAATTAATGAACGCTTTATACACGATCGATTATGACGTGTATAGCGTTGTTTAGGACACAGTCGGTAACTAAGAAACGCTACCCTTTTCACATTGACCGTCAAGCTGTTAAGACGCGTTTGACTCTCCTTCCAATGTTGGGCATGGTATTGCCATACAGATATATTTTATGCAAGTACGGACATGGGTCAGTCCATTGCTATTATGAAGATTTGAAATGATTAAAGGTCAGTACGAAAGTAAAAAAATTAAGGAAGGATGAATTACAGTCCATAGTATTTGATTTTGCCAGACTCATAGACTCACTGTCGGCCGTTGGAAAACCCCAACCGCGCGTGCATACAGCTATGACAATCTGCATACAGTAATTTGATTATTGGACAAGGACTGATAGGATATCTACATATCTATGCCATATATTTTCAAGTTATAATATGTACCTTTGTGATCAACATGCATGAATCGTCTTGACGTGTAATCTGTATTAAATAATTGTGGACTCAATGGAACCGACTTGTCACATCAATCGTATTCCAAGGTTCAATTATTGTTCAGAATCTTCCACCCCTGCATTCGCGTAATCTTACATAGAAGGCACGATACACGATCACTCAAGAATATCAAGAAGATAAAACAATGGCCAGAATTTATAACTACTTTATTGACATTACATGGAACATTGTTCAGAGCTAACCAAACCACCACTTGCAACAGTCCACTTCCACTTGCAACAGTGGTGTCCGGTGTCTGGGGATCGACAAAAAAATTTCTGAATGAAATTGTTTACGATCAAGTTACGAACATGATTGTATGACCTATGACGCAGTACTCAGTCTAATGCCTAACAACGCGACGTCACTGAAATTCGTGTAGGTGAAACTATCGGAGAAAAACTGAAGTCGTTCTTTTAAGCCTAACCAAGGGAAAAATAAGTCATTTGAAGCAGACACAAGAAATGGACTACAGGAGCAGGCAGTCAAGGGCATTAGCCTAGCTGTTGACGACCGCTAGCACTGATCGAAGCAACGGGAAAGATAAGTCTAGCTGTTTAAAACTGTTGGTCATTGCAAAACCGTAATACTAAGTCCATTTTGCTTTGATTAGGCATGTCTATGTATTTTCATGTATATATGTTAAATTTGTTTTCCATCGTATGTATTTGTTGTTAATTCGTGGGCCGGTTGGAGAGGGAACTGAAATCTCTGGGAATGTCGCGAACAGCTGACCACCTAGATTTCAGTCGTTCTTAGGGAACTTAAACGATCGCACTTTTGGAAGCCCATTGAGGTTGCCATTGGACAGTCTGTCCAAATTTGCTACCGTTTGACAATTTGCGTTAGCTGTACTGTCCCGTAGATAATTGGTGTATTTTATTCGTATTCAGTTAATAATTTTATTCAGTTCTGTACCATGTTCGTCACTATTTCGTCCATTCTCCTCTGACTATCATTTATTTTATGATTATTAAATTTTCGTCCGTTATGAGTCCTGTGACGTCATCATTTTTCGCAGTCATTTTTATTTTTTGTGTACTTTGAATATTAAGTTGACCTCGGGTCAGACCATGACCTTTCATTTGGTCTGTGACATTTCCGCTTATTTTATTTAGTTCATAAATTCATTTTTAATTGTGAAAATGTCTTGTTTGCGTCTTGACATTGTTTGTACCCTTTAGTTGCATCATTGCTTGTCTGTCCTCATGATATATATTTATATTACATTAATAATATGCTATTATATGCAATAATACACTTGTAATCTAATTTAATTAATTTTTTTTCTGAAATTTAAGGGTAATATGGGACATTGCATAATTATGCAGTGATAGTCCAAGAAAGTAGCACTACAATTTATCATAGATGCCTAGGGCATAATAATATAATATATATATTGACAAAATAAATAATCTTATAGCTACCTTTGAGGTAATAGACCCATTGTATATTATTTAATATACTTTTCTGGTACTAAGAGAGTGACTTAGTACATTGAACAATATAATTACTAGGAATTATACCCAACATTATTGGATATTGAGGTTAATTGGGTGATATAATTACATTATATTTAACAGATATCATAACTATTTATGATATAGTATTATTTAGATACAATATTGTTACAAAATATTGTCTATTAGGTGAACTTAAACATTAAGTTCAATACTATTGTGATTACTTATATTGAATATTTCTAAGTTGAGTAAGTATAATAATTACTCTGAAGCTACTATTGACTATTTTAATCAGTAATTATCAATAATTACTACAGATAAAAGTCAAAATGCTTACTATAGACCATTTCGTTAAAATTGGCCGTGATTATGGCTACAAATCTCAAGAACTTCGTCAGTTTGCTGAATCAGAACTCGAAAAATATGAAAGAAAGGAAGAAGAGAAAAAGGCTGCATTAAAGAAAGAGGAAGAGGAAGAGGAACAAAAGGCAGCATTAAAGAAAGAGGAAGCAGAACTTGAGATGAAGCAAATTGCCAAGGAAAATAGGTTGAGAGAGATTGCTCAACGTGAAAGAGAAGAGCAAAGAGCAATCTCCAGGCAGGAAGAAGAGAATAAATTGAAACGAGAGGAAATTATTTTACAACAAGAAATGGAATTGGCGCGTATTAAATTGGAGACAGCAAGATTACAAGCACAAAATGCTGATGCAAACCAGAATAATAACGCACAAAATGGATCATCATCCAGCCAGCCTAAACACTTCTAATAACTTTTAAACTACCCATTTTCAACTTGAACGTCGACGACCTTTCATCGTTCCTGGCACGTTTTGAACAGACTTGCAAATCAAACCATTTGCCTGAAGAGTCATGGGTACTCAAGTTAAATGAATTCTTGGTTGGAGAACCACTGACAGCTTCTCAAAATGCTGACCCATCAATAGCTAATAACTACGGTGCTATTAAGTCCTTGCTTCTACGAAGATTTCACCTGGACGAGGAACACTGTAGGTTGAAATTTAAGGGAATTTTACCTGAATCTCCAAGGGATTTTGCAGGATTCATTGCGAATATACGCAATACATTTAACAGATGGGTTGAACTGGCAGAAGTCAACAAATCATACGACAAATTAGTTGATTTACTACTACGAGATAAGGTATTATCTTCGGTTAGCCAGCCATTTTTTGCATATTTGCAGGAGCGTAAACCAGGTACTATGGATGAGTTAGAAAAAATTTCTTTAAACTACTGTTCGGCACACCCGAATGCAACCATTTCTAACTCCTCATTAAGAGAACCTCTACCTGTGGCGTCTAATATGGCCTACAATCACAATAACAAACAAAGACATCACAGTGTAGACAGAAGCAGGTTCCAAAGAAATCACAATGTTAACTTTCAGAAGGGACATAATAATGATTTCAACAATAAAAATGAGTTCAACAGAGGTAGATCACGAGATAGAAATTATTCACCTCAAACAAACTACCACAATGGTCAACATAACACTCATTATAATCGATCACATACTCCCAATGATAATAGTAACTGGAAGGGTAATAATCATGGCTCGAGACATCGAGATAATAGTTACTATAGAGGACGACGAGATAATTCTAACAATTATACTCGGAATCGATCTCATTCTCGGGGATCATCTCATTACAACCATAATACAGGGGCGGCAGTTACAAATAATACTACCCCTATAGCTCAGGTTCCACTTGACAATAATACAACACAGTCTTCTGCTGCATGTTTTGCTATTAATTATAATGTGGCAAATAGTTGCCAGCAATGCAATCTTATTTTTCAGAAGGCGAAAGAAACAGTGCTTAACTGCGGACATATTATACCACAGGTAGGTCTTGCAGTCAACGATGGAACAGGCCTACTAATTTTTAACAGAGGATTAGTTAATGGATCCGTCGTCTCAGTATTGAGGGATTCGGGATCCACAACGATTGGTGTACGACAGTCGCTGGTACATCCCAGCTGTGCAACGGGGGAATATGTTCGTTGCATGACGTTTGGTGGAACAATAGAGTTTTACCCCACAGCTATTATTCATGTCAACACTCCTTTTTTCACAGGGAATGTAAAAGTATGTATGCTAAAAAAGCCTATAGCTGATTTGATGGTTGGTCGTATACACGGCAGTAAAGATTGTACTCCAGATGAGATTATAGAATGGGAGAAACATAACCTATGCACTGGAAACGCCGTGACGACTAGAGCACAGACTCAACTCATGGAGAAAGTTGATGATAATAAAATGGATGCAGACAACCAAGAGGAATTTGTAGTCAATTCACCTATTGACAGGGAAACATTTGCAACCAAACAAAAAGAGGATAAATCTTTAAAAAAATTTTTTTACGTTGGTTGATAAAGTTGACAATCTATCCTCAGGTAATAATAACAAACATTGTTTTGTTATTAAAAATGACATATTGATTAGATGTTTTTATGACAAATCACAAATGAAACAACAAGTTATGGTCCCATATACTTTTAGACGGTACATTCTTCAACATGCACATGACTCACATTGTGCTGGACATATGGGATATACTCGAACACGATCTCGAGTACTGTCTTCATTCTTTTGGCCAGGGGTGTCAAGAGATATTTCGCAGTATGTACGTTCCTGTACTACATGCCAAGAAGTGAAAGCACGTGGAGCTTTTCACACGGCGCCTATTCAGGCTTGCGATATCTCAGTGAGACCTTTTGACAAGATGGCAATAGACATTATTGGTCCATTGCTACCATCGGCCAGAGGACATAGATTCGTCCTTACGTGCATTGATTTGTGCACACGATGGCCAGAAGCTATCCCATTAAGACCACCACTACCACAGATGTAGCTGATGCACTACATCTCATCTTTTCTAGAATAGGGTTTCCTAGAAAACTTTTATCAGACCATGGGTCACAGTTTATATCTGACACCATGAAGGAAGTCATGAAAACTTGGGACATTGATAGGAATTTAAGTAGTATTTATCATCCGATGAGTAATGGTGCGGTTGAAAGACTTAACCGTACACTTAAACAACTACTACATAAGGTTACTGCTAAGCACCCTCATGACTGGGACAGAGCACTCCCAGCTGTTCTATTTGCTTATCGGGAGGTACCGCATGAACAAACTGGCTTCTCTCCCTTTGAATTAGTTTTTGGTGCTCCCCCAAGAGGTCCTATGGGACTAATAAAAGACTTATTAATTGACGACGAGATGACTCAGGACACTCAGTCATCTTACGAGTACGTGATTAATCTTCGGAAGAACATTATTGAGTCTTGCCAGTTGGCAACAGCTTCTTCTGAGGCTGCAAAAGCTAAGGCTCGATCTCTACAAAATATGTCTCGACGATTACGCCAATTATTCCCAGGCGACGAGGCTTATGTGTTACTTCCTCACAATAACAATAAATTATTGATATCTTGGAATGGTCCTTACAAAGTCATTGATAAAATTTCCGACGTCGATTACGTCTTAGATATCAAGGGACACAAAAAGATATTTCATATTAACATGCTCAAGCAATTTCATACACGTCCTGAACACTTACAGTCAATTTTTCATGAACTAGATGACAACACAGTATCCACTTGTCATTATACTAACTTATCTGTCATCCAGGAAGAAGAATCTTCTTTTCCTGAGGTACAGTTACCGTTACCTGTACCAGTAGTTCAACCTACTGAATCTTGGCGGGATGTAACCATCTCTTCAACGGTTACACCGCAACAGCGTCTACAGATTGCTAATTTATTACAATCTTATCCAGATGTGTTGACCGACGTTCCGGGTCGCACATCGGCTATCAGTCATGACATTACTCTCAATGACGATACACCTATTCGTGTACATCCCTATTCTGTTCCTTTACATTTCCTTGCTAAAACTACTAAGGAACTTGAACAGATGTTGTCTCTCGGAATCATTGAGACTAGTAATTCGCCATTCTCTTCTCCATTAGTGATTGTCCGGAAGAAGGACAATAACATTAGACTATGTGTTGATTATAGAAAATTAAATGCTAAGACTATAGTTGACAGCGAACCACATCCACTTATCGACGACTTACTACCACGTCTATCCAACGCAACTATATTTAGTAAGATAGACTTAACTAAAGGTTATTGGCAGATACCACTGACCGAAAAGGCTAAGTACTACACCGCATTTTCCACGCCACAAGGTCTATACCAGTGGAATGTGATGCCTTTTGGGCTTGTTAATGCGCCAGCTACCTTCATTCGCCTGATGCGACAAATTTTATCAGGTAGACCAGACGTTATTACATATATTGACGACATATGCTTGTTTAGTTCGTCGTTTGAGGAACATGTTTCGGGACTTAGATATGTTTTTGACACTCTAAGGAATTATCATCTAACTGCTAAACCTACAAAGGTGCAAATCGCGTGTAATGAGATAACCTTTTTGGGACATATCATTGGATCGGGATATATCCGAACGTTACCTAGTACAGTCTCAAAAATTCTAAACATAGCAGTTTCTCAGACGAAGAAACAGGTCAGGAGTTTGTTAGGACTTGTTCAATATTACAGTAGATTCATACCAAACTTGTCATCCATCACGGCTGTATTGTCTTCATTGTTAAAAAAAGATATGCCGGTGAAGGTGACATGGACTGGTACATGCAATGAAACTTTCAACAAAATTATAAATTTGTTCTCACATGAACCAATTTTAAGACTTCCCGATGCTTCCAAAAGATTTTTCTTACGAACAGATGCTAGTAACTACGGCATTGGTGCATGCCTGCTCCAGAACCATGACGGCATTTTACACACAACCTTATAT
The DNA here is from genome assembly GCA_024509875.1 of Oreohelix idahoensis. Lineage (NCBI taxonomy): Eukaryota > Metazoa > Mollusca > Gastropoda > Stylommatophora > Oreohelicidae > Oreohelix > Oreohelix idahoensis. The sequence continues at coordinate 159,581 of JAMPIV010017546.1, forward strand.
ATATCAAGAAAGCTGAAGCCGGCTGAAACAAAGTATTCCACAGTCGACAAGGAACTTTTGTCTGTGATCTGGGCAATAACGAAGCTGGAGAAATTCTTACTCGGTGCCCCCTTTACCATACAGACGGACCAACGTGCGGTCGCATCCTTGCGTCGATCCAACCACAAAAGCCAAAAACTTGCCAGATATTCAATCATCCTACAGCCATTCGAGTTCTCCATTGAACACATACCTGGCACTGAAAATTGTGTGGCAGATGCGTTGTCACGTAATCCTATTGACGACGAATAATCAACATTGACACTCTTAAACTACATCAATCAGAACTACATTGGATTGAACGAAGTATCAACTATAAAGGAACTAACCTTGCCTTCAATTCAAACTTTATAAACACTATATGCATCACAGAATTGAACGACAAGACAATCAAGGTATATATATACTTACATTCGAACTTCGTATAATATCCATACACGATATACGAATATCATTGAACAATCATGGAATAATATCTGACGACAAGTCGAACTTATTATCCTATGGACTCTTAATTCTTCGATGCAGTTATAAATGACATTTCTTTCCGACGTGGACATTTGAACACTTTTGCCTAAAAGAATTCATCAGGATCAAGACTACGGATGGATCATCATATCCTATACTAATTAATTAGTTAACTTAACTTCTTAATTGAATTATTATCAATAAAATGAAATGTGAGAAAAAAAAAAATGAAATGAAAAAAAAAAAAAAAAAAGAGAACGAAATACTAAAAGAAGAAATTATGAAAAGAGAAAATAAATCTCACACAAGTATTAGATTAATAATTTTTTTTTAATGTACCTATACAGTATTTAGTTAGTTAAGTTAGTTAGTTATTATTCACTAACACTTAACACACACAATTAAGTTAAAACTTATATTCGAATTTCTTTCTATTTCTTCTTACTTAGTTTGTCTTTTCTTCTCTCATAACATCGCATTACATTAGAACCTTAATAATTTAACTCTTAGTTTAATTAATTAATTTAATTTTAATTAGTCAAATTAATTCCTATATGACATACTAATACGACAGACCTTACTTTAATTTAATTTTATCATTCACTATTAACATTGGACATTTATTTAGTTGATATAATGACATGTATAATATTGATATATAATGTGATTTATGATTAGATGACTATGACAAATAGTTAGTTGACACGACCGCAACACGGTTCTACTCAGAACATCGTCGGCCATATGTCACAATTGTGTTAAATTTTTTTGAAAAATTGTTAAGTCGGATAGATATTGAAAAAAAATCGATAGATTTTTTTTCCCCGGTGTACAGGGAATTGTTACGGTATATGATATTAACGCCGTCTGCTAAAGGTTACCAGACGTGCAATTATAAAGGTTAAGACATTTAATATATTGCGATAGATGTTTCAATTAATGAACGCTTTATACACGATCGATTATGACGTGTATAGCGTTGTTTAGGACACAGTCGGTAACTAAGAAACGCTACCCTTTTCACATTGACCGTCAAGCTGTTAAGACGCGTCTGACTCTCCTTCCAATGTTGGGCATGGTATTGCCATACAGATATATTTTATGCAAGTACGGACATGGGTCAGTCCATTGCTATTACGAAGATTTGAAATGATTAAAGGTCAGTACGAAAGTAAAAAATTAAGGAAGGATGAATTACAGTCCATAGTATTTGATTTTGCCAGACTCATAGACTCACTGTCGGCCGTTGGAAAACCCCAACCGCGCGTGCATACAGCTATGACAATCTGCATACAGTAATTTGATTATTGGACAAGGACTGATAGGATATCTACATATCTATGCCATATATTTTCAAGTTATAATATGTACCTTTGTGATCAACATGCATGAATCGTCTTGACGTGTAATCTGTATTAAATAATTGTGGACTCAATGGAACCGACTTGTCACATCAATCGTATTCCAAGGTTCAATTATTGTTCAGAATCTTCCACCCCTGCATTCGCGTAATCTTACATAGAAGGCACGATACACGATCACTCAAGAATATCAAGAAGATAAAACAATGGCCAGAATTTATAACTACTTTATTGACATTACATGGAACATTGTTCAGAGGAGAAAGTCTAGGTGATCATCTGTTGAACGGATAAGTGTTGGAGAGAAAGTCTAGGTGATCATCTGTTGAACGGATAAGTGTTGGAGAGAAAGTCTAGGTGATCATCTGTTGAACGGATAGGTGTTGGCGAGAAAGTCTAGGTGATCACCCGTTGAACGGACAAGTGTTGGAGAGAAAGTCTAGGTGATCATCCGTTGAACGAATAAGTGTTGGAAAGAAAGTCTAGGTGATCATCCGTTGAACGGATAGATAAGTGTTGGAGAGAAAGTCTAGGTGATCATCCGTTGAACGGATAGATAAGTGTTGGAGAGAAAGTCTAGGTGATCATCTGTTGAACGGATAAGTGTTGGAGAGAAAGTCTAGGTGATCATCTGTTGAACGGATAGGTGTTGGCGAGAAAGTCTAGGTGATCATCCGTTGAACGAATAAGTGTTGGAAAGAAAGTCTAGGTGATCATCCGTTGAACGGTGTGATGAACGAACTCGGCTGACCCTGAACTTTGTTGTAATTCTTGTAAACGGGACTTCTTTCACGTGGATTCATTAGCTATGCAACTGTTCCACACAGAGGGCAAACGCGTTTGCTGATTGATATGCGGAAAGTTTACCTATCGTTCATTCTGGTCATCGCATTGATTTAAGGAGAGATTAAATCACGCCCACTTACATCTCTTGAACAATCATAGGCAGTTATTTTAATTAACTTGGCCAGTGGGGGGCGTCGCCAGAATCAAACAGATACAGCGACCACGATCAAAGAGACAGACTGAGGGATTTCAGGGGAGACTATCGGCGTTATCAAAGACAGTAGTGGTCCCTGATACGAGACGCAGTTGCTTGCCGCTATTTTCGCGTCTCGGTGTCAATCGCAGAACCGAGCGAACGGGGAAAACCGAAACGGGCAGCAGCGAACAGAGATACGAAGACCAGGGGGCGGCTTCTGCCCTTGATTTGGCGGTCAGATCCCCAAAAGTTCATGAGATCAAATAAGCTGTCAAGTTTATCATGTCCCACTCAACTTACATTCCATTTTAGATAAATAGACCATGAAGAATAGACATTTTATCACTCGCTGGCCAGACCTTTACAGAAGCACTAGCTTTATTGAAATCTCGTTATAGATTTTCCCCGGGATTTTATATATATATTTGCAGTGATTTCTATTCTGTGCAAAGCGGTAATATATATTGTGTAAAGTGATCAGTGGTCTAGTTCAGTCATTCTATTTCAATGGATTTTGTGTTAATTTAAATCTATTAAATTAAACCATCTCAATAGTTCCAGTTGTAAATATAATGATCTATCTATTATATTATTTCAAAAGATAATAGATGCTTAAATTAACTTTTAAAGTCGCGAAGGAATTTATAATTAATAAATTCAGTTAAGTCCTAGTTTTATAGATGTGTGTTTTTAACCACTAGAATTCGCGCAGTGTTTATTAAATACATAATTAAATACTCGAGTGTATTATAGGCTTAACGGGAAATTTATCGCGCTTGATTTTTCGGTATGTTACATGTCTTTTTTCTTTCACACAGAGTGATCGTAACCTGCGGTCCCAGCTAAATAAAGAAAGAAATAAAGAAATCATCCTATAAACTTCCAGTCATATTGAAGAAAACATTTCTTTTAAATATAATCTTGTGGCGGTCCTTTTGCGACCTAGCTGTCAGAATTAAATGAAATAAAGCCCACCCAAGAACATTTTAAAGAACAATCATCAAATTACCCTTACAAACCTGTAAGATAAACTGGAAGGTAATCATCGCCAGTAGCGATATCATATTTACTGTTTACTGTGAGAGAGTACATATTTTCCTGACTGTGACTGAGCCTAGTTTTTTTCCTCAATTGGATTTAATAAAACTATCATCACGCATTGAAGGAATTTTACCATAGCGGAAGATTAAAAGAGACCACTTCATTTTCACCCCTGTGTCGAACTGTGTCAGTGCCATCCCATAGACTCGTTTCTTTATAATAAACCACAAGAACTCTTAGAACTTCAAGTCCGGCGATAAGCGGGAATATTTGCTCTCAGTAAAAACTCGCAATATCTGGGGCGGGGCATAGAAGTGCTAGACAGTTACACGTGTCAAGAGTTTAATCAGTGTGTTTATCATTCTATGGAGTGACTGATGCTGCAACTCGGTAAGTGTGTGGTGTATATGAGTGTGGATCCTCACGCGTGTGCATGAATGACAGGAAATTTAATCTTTTTCTTTTGTAACCCTGTTGTTAACTTTCTTGCCTAGTAATATAATGTTTCTGTATTCCCTGCATTGTTCCTTTAAGGGGGAGTTGATAATTGGTTAACTCTGTTTAAAACCCCCCTCCTTTTCATTTGCTTAGTAAAGGGAAGAACAGCTGGGAAGAACAGGTTTTTTCTATCACCTATACCTAACTTTGTAACACCTCTTTCAGAGCAATTAACTTCACTGTTAGGTTAACGTACCCGTGTTCCTGATATTATCTATCTCTGGACTGGGTTTATCTTTGTCTAATAAGCGGGAAGGGCTTAGTCGATACCAATCTTCTTCACCCCTCCCAAACTTGTTATTTGCATTTGTGTACTTATGATAATTTATGTAATACCTGATATTTGTTAGTGATTGATGTTTAAAGTGAATAAAATCACATAAACTCATTTAGGTCTGTGTGTTGGATATACCCAAAGCCCAACTTTTCCCCTATTCGTTTAATATAGTTTGTATCTACGTCGTATGTGTGTTTGAAAACACCAAATCGGTGTGCGCGCAGATGCGTGACTGGAAAACTGGCAAATGATTGTGTTAAAGGTGTTTTCAGGACTTGAACATACGAACACTGCAACATGTAACGCGAATAATGGACGTTCACTTCGAAGTCATTTATATAGATTTATTTTACACAGGACAACCGATGAGCTCCAAGTTTTGATGAATAATGGCGGCATGCATTTTCATATCAGCAAGGAATACAATACAACGACCGGTAGGCAGAATTACCGTCAGTAAAAGTCATAATGTCCACGAATTATCACTGCATATCAAACTTGTCGAAAAGTCATTTAATATTGTACTAAATACTTTCCTTTACACGCCATCCATCACAAGCACACATAGAAATATATTCTTCATAGAATCTGTAACTTATACAGTGGACTTCTACAAACACAGTCCGAGCTCTCACACTTGCGTCCGAACACCTTCAAGTACACAGGCCACAAGAGGGCGTTACAAGTCTCCCGCAGACGTGCATACCTAATTTTTACTGAAAACTGACGTCACTAATACTTATAATAGAGTGGTTCACTAGTACTGCGTCTATGTGTTACTTCATCGGTTCACATCAATGCCTTCCCTTAGAGAATGCACTGATGTGTACAAACATACGCGTAACACTATATACCCCGCCCCTCCAGAAAAAAAAACGAAGTTTTTTTTTTTTTTCTTTTTTTGAAACGAGGGACCACCAACCTAACCCGATGTCAAAACGCGTTCAGTCTGAGTCATGTCTTAGTTAAACATGCAAACAAATCATTAGGACTTGTAAAAAAAAAATTTCAAGAGAACATTAATAGTATCTAATGAGCCTATGATCCTGATGATAACGGAGGTGGTGTATGAACCATACGATCATGAAAAGTAATAGATGACATGAATGTGTAAGAGAAAAAAAATCGAATAAAGTGATCTTGAGAAAAACATTACACAACATGGTAAATAAATTAATTAAGTGACGGTATCATAAATAGTGTGAGTGTCTGTAAGTTATCTCACTAAGTTAAATGATTTCTCTTCATTAAACTTCAAGTGTTCTTGCCATAATAGGTAAATAATAACATTCGCAATGTTTAAACTCGACCCTTGAGCAAGTTTGTTGCACCGAGGTACGTAACTAGCATTGTCCATAAGTAAGGTTCGATCCAACGTGTATATCTTGAGTGTAAAGGTTCTCATTGCAACTCTGGACTCAAATGTCAAGTGCAGTATTCTAAATACTTGGTTAAAAATCAACAGTAAGTGTCATGATGTCATCTAATCAATCCAAGGAAGAAAATGTCCATCGTTCCATCAAGATGCAAAGGATTTCAACTGATCAGAAGGTGAAATGTCAAATGGTGTCTTTCATTTTAGCCCATCATCTCAGAAAACGAATGTTCAATGCTCAAATTTTTGTTCCTGGATCAATGCATAGATGCGTGAAAATAGCCGAAGTTACACTGTTCAGTTAGGCTCTCTCTTCAATTCTGGAAAACAGTTCTTTCCTCACACTGAAATGTTAGAAGACTGGTTGGCATCATTATCTGAATGTGGTAATCTCGAAAGCGTGTCTGCAATGACATTAATGTGTCCTTTTATCGGCCTAATCTCATAGTCGTAAACCTGGAGATTTAGCGAGTATCTTGCTGCTCTTTGATTTTTGAAGTTGGCGTGCTGAAGGTACGATAATGCCTTCTGGTCTGTTTCAATCACGAAACGAGCACCTAGAAGGTAACGTTGCAATTTGGAAACTGACCATATTATGGCCAACAGTTCTCGTTCCACAATGGGATAACGGGATTCGGTGGGTGTCAATTTACGTACTGGATGTAGGACTCCATTGAAGTGTTGCATAAGTGAAGCACCAATGCCGTTCAGGGAAGCGTCTGTTCTGAGGACAAAGACCAAACGAGGATCAGGTAGCTTCAAAATAGGCTCAGTTGAAAAATAATGTTTAAATTGATTAAGTGCTCTATCACAGGCCGAAGACCAAACGATTTTGTTAGCAGAACCTTTTTCTAACAACGTGGACAAAACTGAGGTGACAGTAGAAATGTTCGGCATAAATCTATGATAGAAGTTTATTAGGCCAAGCAGACTACGAACTTGTTTCTTGGTAGTAGGAATAGACAAGTTCAGAATTTTAGATACAGTTGAATCTTCTGGCTTTAGACAACCGTTTCCTACTCTGTGACCTAAGAATGATATTTCTTTAAAGCCAATATGAATTTTAGAAGGCTTAGCAGTCAGATTGTGGGAGCGAAGAGTATCTAGCAAAGATTTCAGACCTGAAAAATGTTCGTCCCAAGAGTTGTGGAATAGACAGATATCATCAATATAAGTTATAATATCTGATCTATCAGAAAAGAGTTCATCATGCGCACAAATGTGGCGGGCGCATTAACTAGCCCAAAACACATGAAATTCCACTCAAAAAGACCTCGAGGTGTGGAGAAGGCAGTTAAGGGTTTAGATCTTTCTGTTAAAGGCACTAGCCAATAGCCTTTAGACAAGTCAAACTTACTAAAGAATGTGGCCCTAGAAAGTTTAGAAAGTAGATCTTCTAGTAGTGGCATAGGTTCTGCATCCGATACGGTGATAGTGTTAAGCTTTCTAAAGTCTATACATAATCTGATGGACTTGTTCTTCTTGCGAATAATAACCATTGGGAAAAAATAGGATGAGGTGGAGGGAGAAATAATGTTAAGACTTAACATCTCATCCAACTCTTTTTACACCTGTTCCTGGAAATGCATAGGAATAGGATATGGTTTGACACGAATAGGAGCATGATCTTTAAGCTGGATGTCATGAAAAAGGACAGAAGTGTGACCTGGGATGTCTGTCAGAACTGTTTGATAAGATTCCAAAAGACAGCGAATTTGATTCTGTTGGCACATAGAAAGATCTGGAGAAATTGAGACATTTTTCCACGATTCTGTAGAATGAAGAGGAACTACAGGAAGAGGTAAAGAAATGTTAGGGAAGGAAGACTGTTCTTCCTGAATGACTGATAGAGAAGCGTGACGATCACTAGACTCATCAACAGCTTCAAAGACCTTTTGCAAGTAGTCAGGCCGAGTGTGAAATTTTTGTAACATATTGATGTGGAATGTTTTGTTTTTACCATTCACATCTACAATGTAGTCAACATCTGTTATTTTGGCAACAATTTTAAATGGGCCTCTCCAAGATATCAGTAAACGATTCTCTTTTCTGGGTAACAAAACAAATGCTTCATCACCAGGTGCTAATAGTCTCAGTCGTTTGTGTTTGTTCTGAAATATACGAGCTTTTGCTTTGGCTGTTTCTGATGAATCAACAGCTATCTGACAAGCACTAATAATATTTTCTCTGAGTTTAACCACATATTCATAGGATGATTGAACATCAGGAGATAACTCCGACCCTGTGAGTAGTTGTTTGATGATGGACATAGGTCCACGTGGTTTAGCCCCAAAGATGAGGTCAAAAGGTGCAAAGCCTGTATGTTCGTTTGGGATTTCCCGGTATACAAACAATACAGCTGGGAGTAACCTATCCCAATCCTGAGGATATTTCTCAGTCACCTTACCTAGTAGTTGTTTTAATGATCTATTTAAACTTTCTACTTTTCCATTTGACATGGCGTGATATACTGAACTGAGAGATCTATCAATGTTGAACAACCTCATAACATGTGACATGACATCTGAAACAAACTGTGTTCCCCTATCCGATAACAGTTTGTCTGGGAACCCCAATCTGCTGAAAATCAACATCAATGCATCAGCCACGTCCGTAGTAGCGATATTCTTCAGAGGTATTGCCTCAGGCCACCTTGTGCACATGTCAATGCAGGTTAATATATATTTATGACCTCTGGCTGAAAGAACTGACAATGGACCAATGATATCCATAGCCATTTTAGTAAATGGACGGAGTGAAATATCAGAGGCCTGAATAGGAGCCATGTGATATGATCTTTTTGTAGCCACTTGTTGGCATGTACGACATGATTTGCAAAATAAATTTGTGTCTCTGGCCACTCCAGGCCAATAAAATGAAGATAAAACTCTATATTTTGTCCTCGCAACCCCCATGTGACCCGCACAGTTTGAGTCATGAGCATGCCTCAGAATGTAGGTTCTAAACTTAGATGGAACCATAATTTGTTTGCAGATGGAGTTAAATTCTCTAAAGTTCCGAATAAGTATGTCATTCTTGAGAGTGTACCATTGGTGAGCATTGTCTACACCATCATCATCATTTGATTTGACTAATCTAAAAAAATTCTTAAGTGAGTCATCAGATTTTTGGCATTCACCAAATGACCCTTTGCTGATAAATGAAGTATGTTGTACATCATCAGCGTCATCATTACCCACCACAATATTTTCTTGAGCTTGTGCATGTGACTGTGCTCTAGTGGTTACTGCATTCACAGGCATAATATGTTGACTTTCCCATTCTTCAATTTCCTGTGCAGAACAATCCTTAATTCCATGTAAGTTTCCCAAAATCAAATCTGTCACTGGTGCTGGTAGCATACACACTTTAGTTTCACCTGAGAAAAAAGGTGTGTCGATGTGTATTATAGCTGTGGGGTAGTACTCTACCGTGCCTCCAAAAGTGATACACTTTACTTTTTCTCCCGTATAACATGATGGATCAACTAGAGAAGCACGCACACCTACAGTAGTGCATCCCGTGTCACGCAATACTGAAACAGAATGACTATTAACATAACCCTTATATAAGGTCAATGACCCTCTTCCATCATGCGATGCCGACACAGGCAAAGGACCGGAAGTTAATGCAGGCAAGCGATGACCATATCTGAGCCTGGACACCACATCTGGTTGGAACAGAGTGCTGCACTCTGTACACTTTGAAACATTTGACAAATCAACAAAACAAGCATTGGCCTGATTACTGTTATCATTTTGATTCATTACCCCTGTATTGTTATCATGTACAGAACCAGAGTTTGCACGTTCCACACTACGTGAACGATAACCATTAGTGTTCTGGTAACCTCTGTTGTGATTACTAAAGTTATTGTTATTGCCATAATAAGCTCTATTTCCTCTGTTTGGGTATGAATTTCTAGCTCCATGCCAACTTCTGTCTGAGCGACGGTAGTGTTGATATGATTGGTTTTCCTCATGGTATGGACGGAAATTCCTTTGCTTTGAAGTTGAATTATTGTTAAAATTGTACCTTCCACGGTATGATCCAGTGTTTTGCTCCCTGTTCCATCTAAAATTTCTGTCACCACTATTTGATCTGTATTTAGGTGAGTTAAAGTGTACAGATTTTGCTGACGCCACAGGCAAAGATTCCTTTACATTGGAATTACTGACTACTTTCCCGGGATGTGCGGTCATGAATTGGCGCCCTAGTGATTCCATAGATTCCAAGGATTCAGGCTTCCTTTCATGCAAGTACGCCAAAAACTCGGGACTTATGGAGGATAACACCTTCTCTCTCAGCATAAGATCCATAAGTTGTTCAAACGAGTGTTCGATTTTTGACAACTCAATCCATCGGTTAAAGCACAACTTAATGGACGAGATGTATTCTGAAAAATCTTTATTGGAATCTGGAGTTAATGTTTTAAATCGAAGGCGATACCCATTCTCATCTAACTGATATTTTCTCAACAGCAAAGCCTTGATTGCATCATAGTTCTTACGACTGCTATCATCCATGGTACCTACAGCTAACAAAGCATCTCCTGTCAATAATGACATTAATCGAGTACACCATGATGGTTTTTCTAATTTGTGTTCTTCACACACAGTTTGGAATCTGTTTAAGAAAACCGATATGTCGTCTATGTTTTGATTAAATTTTGGTAAATTCAGCTTAAAAGAAGCAATATGCTCTTTTCTAGAGGAGCCTTCAACCTCATTACCATTTTGTTTAATTGTATTTTGCAATTTAAGTTTTTCAAGCTCTATTGTAGCCATCTTTTCCGCATGTTCATATTGTGCTTTCTGGGCTGTTAATTCTCTTTCTTGTTCTTCTTGTCTTCTTCTTTGTTCGATGTCTTCTTCTATCCTTTTTTGTTCTCTTGCCTTTACTCTCTCTTCTTTGTCCCTAACCACTTGTTCCGTGGCAAAATCTTTAAGGGCTGACCCTTCTAAACCAAACTCCTTTCCAAGCTGGACAAAATGTTCTAAAGTCGACATGTTGTAAACTTATATTGTAACTTATTTAATCCTTACTTAGTCTATACTCGACTTTAAGTCTTGCTGAGCACCCCCAGCACACTTGCCAATATTTAGGATTCTCAAGTTCACTCACAATAAAATTATTATATCATCAAAGAATAACAATGGAGCATACAATACGATATAGACTGAAAAGACAACAGTGTAAGCAACAGACAAAAAAAAATACTAAGAAAGGAGAAAAAAAAAGAATTTACAGCTACATAAATGACATCACCACAACGCAGACAACAAATATACGTAAATCAAATAAATGATAGAAAGGTTAGACCTACAAAATACAAACAATAATGAATAAAAAAAAATAACGAAACATTCGACAACCACGAACTACAAGAAACATAACAGCACTTCTAAACAATGATGAATGTAATGAACTCGTATAGCACGCTAAACATACAGCATTTTTAAGCTGAGCTGCTCCACGAGAAGATTACGTTCAGACCCTATAGACACCTTGATTCTTGGCTCAGCCGCAGCGAGATGCTCCCAAAAATCAAGTCCATACCAACAGAAACCCGCTTACAACACAATAATACACATAGCACATAAATGGAGAAGAGCTCTGCTACCAAATCGTAAATAGCCTTAGACCACATACATATAAGAGCACTTATCTTCAAAACAATCCTCCTCTCAGAAACGCCTCTGAAATGTACGGTATCAGTGCTACACTACAGCACATAAAACAGAGCAACTTCATCCCCAGTGGTCTTCAGTGACATATCTTGCCGTTTCGCCATTTTAAACTGCCGGTTGCATTGGAACCGAAGCACTTGATCGACGGGGGACTCTTCTGATGATCAGATTGCCTCCTATTGTATCGCTCTGTAATAGAGTTTCCTATCACAGAACGAGCTGGTTGGTTACAATCTTCCGCTGATTAATTGAAATACTTCTGCCTTTCTGCCTCAAAAATACGACAATCGACAGTACTTTGGCTGAAATTGCCGTTATAAATAATGTTTCTTTCATATCCTACATTAAAAACTTCTGCAGCGGAGAAAAATCTTTGCTGGCTTCTCATGACCCGATTTCAGCTGACCTCAAGACGAGCTGAACTCTCCCCGGCTAACCTGTGCGCTGGAATGTCGCGCGTAAAAGTATGGTTGGCCGTAAGCGTACTTTCTTCACTTTTTATAATAATAAGTAGATAGTTCCTGCAGTGTCTTTATTTAACACCTATCCCCACACTTTCCACCAGAAATGTTAAAGGGTGTTTTCAGGACTTGAACATACGAACACTGCAACATGTAACGCGAATAATGGACGTTCACTTCGAAGTCATTTATATAGATTTATTTTACACAGGACAACCGATGAGCTCCAAGTTTTGATGAATAATGGCGGCATGCATTTTCATATCAGCAAGGAATACAATACAACGACCGGTAGGCAGAATTACCGTCAGTAAAAGTCATAATGTCCACGAATTATCACTGCATATCAAACTTGTCGAAAAGTCATTTAATATTGTACTAAATACTTTCCTTTACACGCCATCCATCACAAGCACACATAGAAATATATTCTTCATAGAATCTGTAACTTATACAGTGGACTTCTACAAACACAGTCCGAGCTCTCACACTTGCGTCCGAACAGCTTCAAGTACACAGGCCACAAGAGGGCGTTACAAGTCTCCCGCAGACGTGCATACCTAATTTTTACTGAAAACTGACGTCACTAATACTTATAATAGAGTGGTTCACTAGTAGTGCGTCTATGTGTTACTTCATCGGTTCACATCAATGCCTTCCCTTAGAGAATGCACTGATGTGTACAAACATACGCGTAACAAATTGTTTGACCAGGAGAGTGGAAGAGAAGATTGAGAGAGACGAATTGTCGTAAATAAGTCTGTCTTTACTCTCCTCCAGCACGCTGTTAAGCAACTATTAAATCTCTACATTTTCTATCACTGAGCTTTCCATCATCATTTTCCACTCTAAACCGGACCACTATTTCTAAGACTCTTTTCTCTCAAAATAAATTTACGACAATATTTGGCTGGCTCGCCGGGATAATTTTGAGATACATTTGATGCACACATATTTGTGGGCTGGTTCTAGGATCTTGAGGTACATTTGAAGCAATCGCATAGCCGGGTTTAAGATATTTTGAGTCTGATTTAGTCTGGGTCTAACTAGGTAGAGTGTGAATGATCTGTCTTTGTGAAGTAGGGAAATAAATAAATAATTACACCCCTAGACAAACGTTCTTTAAGTATTTGGGTTGTCCACACAGCATATTTACAGGTTGTTTTCTCTCCACAGCAGTAGAAAGTACAGATAAACAAAAATATTTGCTATTTTAATTATCCTCTGGCGGAGATAATTCAATTTCTTTCTTTATAAGAGTTGCTGGGATTGCGTGATTGTTTTACAGTCACTAAGGTTTTTGAAGTTAAAAAGAGTTGAGCTTAGCTAAAGACGGATTGTTCTGATTTTTAAAAATTAAGTTAACGACGTGTCATCTCAATAATTGACTTTAGGGACGGAGTTTGTTGTCAGAGATTTAAAATTTAGGGGAAATTTTTTTTTTCCTTTTAAATTGTTTTAATATAAATTTTTCTCTACTGATAGTAAAAGTAGATTCTTTTCCAGTGTAACTTACCATTTAGTGGCATAGTCGCTTGCGTTTAGAGCCTAAATTGCCAGATAATAGCAGCGATAAGTTTGCACAGTACAGGTAGGAGGTAACACAGGTAAATTTGTACTTGTGTTTTTTTTTTCTCGTAGCGGTTCAGAGTTCCTCCCTTTCGCGTTGCTTCTTACTAGTTCTCTAGGCATACTTCATCTTATTCTTTAACAATGGCAGAGAGGATAAAGATGAGGTCCATCTTGAGGCTGGAAGCGAAAGAGGCAGGATTAGATGCAGAAGCTGCAAACGCGTTTATTAACCAGGAATTGGAAATATATGACGCGGAGCAACAGAGAGCAGAAGCTGAGAGGAAGGCGGAGCAACAGAGATCAGAAGCTGAGAGGAAGGAAGAGAAAGAAAGAACAGAGAGGAGAGAAGCCCAGGAGAGGTCAGATAAGAAAGAAGCGGAAGAACGTCTTTTGGAACAGAAGAAAATTGAAGCAGAGATGGAAACTCGCAGAGAGAGAGAGAGAGAGAGACAAGGAAAGACAGCATCAACTGGCGCTTACGGCTCTAGAGAGTCGGGGCGCCTCTACTTCGACTAACCGAGAGCCGTCTTCGCCCCAGTCTCAATCAATGGACCTCTCCAGTACTCAATCTGCCCAATTAACTGCTATGTCGTTTTCTTTAGAATCTTTTCCTAGCCCTAACGAAAAAATTGACAGCTACCTAGAAAAATTCGAGAGACTCGCGAATCTTTATGGGTTAGAGAGTACCCGCTGGGCGCTTAAACTCTCAATGTCACTGAAAGGCAATGCTTATGACGTGTACACAAAGCTGGGACCGAATCAACATGATTATGACCTGTTGAAGAAGGCCTTACTACAGCAGTTTGAGATGACTGCCCGAAAGTTTCTGCAGTTGTTCAGAAACAGCCGAAAAGAGAGCACGGAAACATTTCCCCAGTTCTCTTCACGTCTCACGGGTTATCTGACAAAGTGCATTGAATTATCTGACCTACCTCTTTCATATGAGGGACTCCTCGAACTTGTTCTTGTGGAGCAGATAAAATCCACTTTGTCGAATGAAACACGTAGATTTTTGGCGGAACAGGGGGCAGTCAGGCTTGAAGACATACTCAATAAAGCCGAACGCTATAGCAATGCAATGGCCGAACTTCCCAGCACTAAACGTAAACCCACCGATGAGCCATCTCGAAAACAGAATCTAGAGCAGGCATCCTATTCTTCCACTTCCTCTCAACATTATAACCAACGAGATAACAATACCCAGAAACCCCCCAGGAAAAATCGAAATTCTACAAAACCCGATTAACCCCCCCCCCCCCCCCCCCCCCCCCCCCAACAACAACAATTCTGATCAACCCAACAAGCCTACGTGGCAGCGCGGCCACCAAGGTCAAGGAAAAGAGAAGACCCCTACACCAGGAACGTCTGATCAGGGCAAACAAACCGGTGCAAACCGCATTGGATGTTTGCATACAGCCTCGAAAGGTAGAGTCAATGTCAGTGATTCTCAACCTGAGGGGGACCGACCCTCAACTCGAGGAACTGTAATTTTGAACGGTACCTCTACTACTTGTCTTTTTGACACTGGATTAAGTTTTGATTGTATTGTCGCTAGGCACCTAGTCAAACCCGGTCAGGAGACAGAGGAAACCGTCAAACTTAGTGGAGTTTTCAGGAGTGATGCACCCAGGACGCTTCCTATCGCACTGGTAGAAATACACTCTGACTTTGTCAGAGGAGTTATTAAAGCGGCCATAATGGATGATCCGATCTACCCAGTTATCCTGGGATGTAGATATGTGTTCATTGGGAGACCTAAGGAGCCGATTGTGGCAGCGGTAACCACAAGAGGGCAAGCCAAGAAGGAGAGGGAGCCTGCGCCAAACTTGTTGCCGAATGAACTGAAGGAGGCGCAACAAAAGGACCCTACTCTGGCGCCCTGCTTTAAAAAAACTGCCCATGGCTAAGGACCCCAGACACAACGGAGACATCTTTTCTAAGGATGGTGTATTGTATCGTAGAACGGGCAACCCGGACACGGGGAATAACCAGCTCCTAGTACCGACGCAGTACAGAAACCAGATCTTAGAAATGGGGCACTCTCTTCCCTTTAGCGGACATATGAGACAAAACGCCACTATTCAGCGAATAAAAAACCACTATTGGTGGCCAGGAATGAACTCTGACATTGTCAGGTATGTGAAATCCTGCGCCCAGTGCCAACGGGTAGCACCCAAGCACTTGACACCCCCAGTACCTATGGGGCAAATGCCAATAGTAGGGACTCCATTTGAACGGGTTGCTGTCGACATCATTGGTCCCCTGGAAAAGACCAAAAGAAGGAACAGGTTCATCCTGACCTTAGTCGACACTTGCACTATGTGGGCCGAAGCTGTACCGCTACCATGCACTAATTCCAAGCATGTCGCAGAAGCCCTTGTGCAAATTTTTACACGGTTGGGATTCCCTCAACAAGTTTTGACGGACAATGGATCCCAATTCCGTAGCCTGTTAATGGAGGAGATCTTTAAGATCTTGAGGGCCAAACATATCCACACAAGTCCCTACCATCCGGCCGGAAATGGGCTCGTGGAACGTTTTAACGGTACCCTCACCATGATGTTACGTAAGCTGGGTCAGGAGAAACCGGAAGACTGGGACCAATATATATCGGCTGCCTTATTCGCCTACCGAGAGGTACCCCAAGCGTCTACGGGTTTTGCGCCAGCTACACTTTTATTTGGCAGACCTATAAAGGGGCCACTAGAAGCCTTACTTCGGTCCCTGACAGACCAGAAGGCTGACGAGACAGTCGTCTCTGCAAGCAAGTATGTATCTGAGCTTAAGGAAAGGCTAAAGCTAGGATGAGATCTAGCTACTACCAACCTTAAGAAAGCCCGCGCTAAAATTACTAAAAGATACGACAAAGCTGCAAAAGAGAGAGAACTACAACCAGGGGAGAAAGTCCTATTGCTACTTCCAACCGGAAGCAATAAACTTCGCATCGGATGGCAAGGACCGTTTACCGTCCTTAAAAAGATCTCACGTACCAACTACAAGATCTCCATCAAAGGAAAGGAGAAGGTCTTCCACATAAATCTGCTAAAGAAATATTTGGAAAGACCGGTGCCATCCTCCGAGCATCTCCTGGCTGTCGCCATAGCAACGGAAGACGAGGAAGATGATGATGGTTGCATGGAGTATCCACTGCAACCCACAGAATCCTTTAAAGATGTCAAGTTCGGCGACAATCTCTCACCAGAACAACAAACAGAAACCAGGGCTCTACTAAAACAGTACAGTGCAGTCTTAACGGATGTACCTGGTCGAACAAATCTCATTGAATTTGATATGAAATTAACAAACGAGACATCTCCTTACAGCTCGAGCGTAGTGCTGTTGCAGAAGCCCAATAAGGAAGTTCGGCTGTGCATTGATTACAGGTTGCTAAACGCTGTAACGGAATTCCAGCCCGAACCTCTCCAAACTGTTTCTGAGTTGTTCACCAAGCTCAGCAAAGCAAAGATCTTCTCCAATATTGACCTCAGCAAAGGTTATTATCAAATACCAGTCAAGGAGGAAATTAAACCTTTGTTAGCTTTCAGCACTAGCGAAGGATATTACACATTTAATGTGATGCCGTTCGGTTTGCATAACGCACCAGGAGTGTTCACCAGGATGATGAGGAAGCTTCTAGAACCTTTGCAAAGTCCCCATATCCATAATTTCATGGATGACATCTTAATTGCATCGGAAACCTATGAAGAACATATTGCTACGGTTGCTATGCTCCTCAGGAGACTACAGGAAACGGGTCTCACAGCCAGACCTAGCAAATGTCTCATCGGGTTTGAACAGCTAGACTTCCTGGGGCACACTATTTCTTACGGATGCAGTTGGCCTATTAAGAAGAACGTGGAGAAAATAGTGGCAGCAAAAAGACCCCGAACGAAGAAAGACGTACGTTCCTTCATATCGCTATGTGCATACTATCAGAAGTACATCCAGAACTTCAACGGACTGACGGCACCTCTGACTGACCTCACAAAGAAAGGTTGTCCTGATAAGGTCATATGGGATCAAAAGTGCGAACACGCGTATAGCACTTTGAAAGGACAGTTGTCTGCATACCCCATTTTGAGGTTGCCTGACCTCAAGAAACCTTTTGTACTGAGAGTCGACGCGTCAGGTCAGGGCATCGGGTCAACACTGCTTCAAGCCGATGACAGTGACCTGAACATGCTATTTCCAGTTGCCTATGGCAGTCGAAATTAAATAAAGCGGAACGGAACTACAGCGTAGTTGAAAGGGAATGTCTTGCTCTGATTGACGGTATCAGACGCCATCATGAGTTTCTTTATGGTACATCTTTCACGGTGCAAACAGACCACGCTCCGTTAGCATTTCTTGGTGCCAATAAAGAATTTAACGCTAGGATCATGCGTTGGGCCCTCCTTTTAAGCGTTTATTCTTTCAAAGTGGAATATATTCCGGGAAGACAGAATGTCGGGGCTGATTTCCTGAGTAGAAACTGGACTACAGAGGAAGAGGAGGAAGGTGAAGATACCAATCATCCAAAAGTTACCGATCAGGGCAGCTTCATCGTCATAAATCAAACATGAAAACACGTTTTCACGTCTCAAAAGAGGGGACGATTGTGATGGACGAACTCGGCTGACCCTGAACTTTGTTGTAATTCTTGTAAACGGGACTTCTTTCACGTGGATTCATTAGCTATGCAACTGTTCCACACAGAGGGCAAACGCGTTTGCTGATTGATATGCGGAAAGTTTACCTATTGTTCATTCTGGTCATCGCATTGATTTAAGGAGAGATTAAATCACGCCCACTTACATCTCTTGAACAATCATAGGCAGTTATTTTAATTAACTTGGCCAGTGGGGGGCGTCGCCAGAATCAAACAGATACAGCGACCACGATCAAAGAGACAGACTGAGGGATTTCAGGGGAGACTATCGGCGTTATCAAAGACAGTAGTGGTCCCTGATACGAGACGCAGTTGCTTGCCACTATTTTCGCGTCTCGGTGTCAATCGCAGAACCGAGCGAACGAGGAAAACCGAAACGGGCAGCAGCGAACAGAGATACGAAGACCAGGGGGCGGCTTCTGCCCTTGATTTGGTGGTCAGATCCCCAAAAGTTCATGAGATCAAATAAGCTGTCAAGTTTATCATGTCCCACTCAACTTACATTCCATTTTAGATAAATAGACCATGAAGAATAGACATTTTATCACTCGCTGGCCAGACCTTTACAGAAGCACTAGCTTTATTGAAATCTCGTTATAGATTTTCCCCGGGATTTTATATATATATTTGCAGTGATTTCTATTCTGTGCAAAGCGGTAATATATATTGTGTAAAGTGATCAGTGGTCTAGTTCAGTCATTCTATTTCAATGGATTTTGTGTTAATTTAAATCTATTAAATTAAACCATCTCAATAGTTCCAGTTGTAAATATAATGATCTATCTATTATATTATTTCAAAAGATAATAGATGCTTAAATTAACTTTTAAAGTCGCGAAGGAATTTATAATTAATAAATTCAGTTAAGTCCTAGTTTTATAGATGTGTGTTTTTAACCACTAGAATTCGCGCAGTGTTTATTAAATACATAATTAAATACTCGAGTGTATTATAGGCTTAACGGGAAATTTATCGCACTTGATTTTTCGGTATGTTACATGTCTTTTTTCTTTCACACAGAGTGATCGTAACCTGCAGTCCCAGCTAAATAAAGAAAGAAATAAAGAAATCATCCTATAAACTTCCAGTCATATTGAAGAAACATTTCTTTTAAATATAATCTTGTGGCGGTCCTTTTGCGACCTAGCTGTCAGAATTAAATGAAATAAAGCCCACCCAAGAACATTTTAAAGAACAATCATCAAATTACCCTTACAAACCTGTAAGATAAACTGGAAGGTAATCATCGCCAGTAGCGATATCATATTTACTGTTTACTGTGAGAGAGTACATATTTTCCTGACTGTGACTGAGCCTAGTTTTTTTCCTCAATTGGATTTAATAAAACTATCATCACGCATTGAAGGAATTTTACCATAGCGGAAGATTAAAAGAGACCCCTTCATTTTCACCCCTGTGTCGAACTGTGTCAGTGCCATCCCATAGACTCGTTTCTTTATAATAAACCACAAGAACTCTTAGAACTTCAAGTCCGGCGATAAGCGGGAATATTTGCTCTCAGTAAAAACTCGCAATATCTGGGGCGGGGCATAGATGTGCTAGACAGTTACACGTGTCAAGAGTTTAATCAGTGTGTTTATCATTCTATGGAGTGACTGATGCTGCAACTCGGTAAGTGTGTGGTGTATATGAGTGTGGATCCTCACGCGTGTGCATGAATGACAGGAAATTTAATCTTTTTCTTTTGTAACCCTGTTGTTAACTTTCTTGCCTAGTAATATAATTTTTCTGTATTCCCTGCATTGTTCCTTTAAGGGGGAGTTGATAATTGGTTAACTCTGTTTAAAACCCCCCTCCTTTTCATTTGCTTAGTAAAGGGAAGAACAGCTGGGAAGAACAGGTTTTTTTTCTATCACCTATACCTAACTTTGTAACACCTCTGTCAGAGCAATTAACTTCACTGTTAGGTTAACGTACCCGTGTTCCTGATATTATCTATCTCTGGACTGGGTTTATCTTTGTCTAATAAGCGGGAAGGGCATAGTCGATACCAATCTTCTTCACCCCTCCCAAACTTGTTATTTGCATTTGTGTACTTATGATAATTTATGTAATACCTGATATTTGTTAGTGATTGATGTTTAAAGTGAATAAAATCACATAAACTCATTTAGGTCTGTGTGTTGGATATACCCAAAGCCCAACTTTTCCCCTATTCTTTTAATATAGTTTGTATCTACGTCGTATGTGTGTTTGAAAACACCAAATCGGTGTGCGCGCAGATGCGTGACTGGAAAACTGGCAAATAATTGTTTGACCAGGAGAAAGGAAGAGAAGATTGAGAGAGACGAATTGTCGTAAATAAGTCTGTCTTTACTCTCCTCCAGCACGCTGTGAAGCAACTATTAAATCTCTACATTTTCTATCACTGAGCTTTCCATCATCATTTTCCACTCTAAACCGGACCACTATTTCTAAGACTCTTTTCTCTCAAAATAAATTTACGACAAACGGATACGTGTTGGAGAGAAAGTCTAGTGATCATCTGTTGAAGCTCTCTGCTCCGCGGGGAACTGAAATATAATGAAAAAAATGGAGTAATGAAGGCAGTTAACATATTTTGTAAATAAAGACAGCAGCCGTAAGTTTATGTAAATTAAAACCATTTGATTAAAATGCCTCTGTCTTTGCCGAAACTAACTCAAACTGGATCCACTTAAACGCGCCATTAGAATCGCCGGTTTTTGTAGGTGCTACGGTAAACTTTCTTGTGGCAGCTGCGTAATTTTTTTCCCCCTGTATAAGAAATCTTGTACCGTATTTATGTCTTTAAAAGAGAGATTGCTTTCCCAGCAATTTCACGCGCAATATCCAGGTATGCAGATATAGATGTTGCTTGCATGGTAATTTCTTCTGGCGTTGAGCACGGAACAGACAATGCCTCATGTTTTCTAACAATATTATTGTTGTGGGTTATCCCTGTAGCTCCACCAAGCCAAAATTTTGTTTTCCTAACGTCGATGTTGTCCATGACCGGCTTTAGAAAGTGCGGGGCCCAGTTCTAACAGTTTCAACAGGGTCCCGACAGGGATAACTTAAAACAGCATGTACAAATATTTGTTTTCCGTGTATTATTTACTTTGTGACTATATAAAAAATGAAAACAATAAGTATTATGTACACTATGTCTAGTAGTAGCATAGTGGGGGTTTTTTTTTTCTCTAAACATCGGCACTAGAGCTTTCCAGCTCTTTTGGCCCAATGACATGTCATTGCGAGGCTGGGGGGGTCAGTGGACTTTCCTTCCAACCCGGTCAGGAGCTTCGCTCCTCAACAAACCGACCCGCAACACACTCCCAGCCATATTCTTATGAACATTTATAACACATAAGGAAGGGAAACCCGAGGCCTGTAAACAGTAAATTAATATGAGACAAACATAAAAGTATGTTATCAGGCACTCGTAGGAAATAAAGAAGTAGAACACTAGACAACAGAAAAACAACAGACATGAGTAGCTTACCCAGGATTCGAACCCTGGACCTTCCGTGCGACAACCCCGCCTAGCTATGCAAGCAAATCACACTATCCTCCCTGCCATCTACGCATCACCAAAAAATGATGCTTCGATGACAGGTCATTAGTGCGAACCGCAAGACATAACACCGGAAGTTTTACCATGGGCAGTTCAGCCTATTAAATCACAATATAGAAGATCAACAATGTTACTCGCTTTATTTAGCAGTAGTAATTTGCTCATATAATGTGTGTAGCGCAGTAAAAGAAATAAAAACATAATTAATAACATGTTTTAATAACATAACTTGTATATTTGAATCACGCTGCACAAACATTCTTCACCGATGTCCATTTTCTATGACATGTCTACTTTAGGTAGGAATCCAATTTGAACAAAGTTTACTTAAGTAATGTAATAGTCCAGGGAAAAGCTCATATGCGAGTAATTACAGACAAAAGGCATCCCCTGCATGGGAACATAGCTGACATCAAAGGTGCAAGAATAAGAGGGAGATGTGGTGGATGGCGCAGGCAGAGGCGACTATTAGACCGGTGCCCACAGAATAAAATATATTCTAGGGGGAAGAGTGGAGTACGTCAGGTGAGAACTGGACGAACTACCAGCAAGTCGTCATCAGCCGCGGTAGGGGAGTGCAGAACTTGAGGCAATGGAAACGCAGAGCTGGAAATTGATCAGCTGATAAATGATCATGCTGGGGATGATGATGCCTTTGTGTACACTGATGGCTCTGTAATCCGTGTTGAGAAATCAGGATGGGGCTTCTCGGAGAGAGTAAAAGGCAGGATCGTCACTGAACAAAGCGGGGTTTACATAATAACAACCTATAGCAAGAGAATGGAGGTAGATGCATCTACTGCAGCCCTGAGATGGCTGTTTGAAACTACATTAACAAGGACAGTTATTGCCTCAGACTCTGTAAACGTTTCGGAAGGTCCAAAATGAATGGCTACTGCATGAATGGAAAGCTCCATAGAAGCCTCAAATTTCCAGAAACTGGTGTCCCTCATATGAGCAAAAGAGAAAGCGCATATGAACATCATCAGCACCATTTCTGGAAAAATTCTACGGAGATATCAACAGTCTCAAGCTGGCCACTGCTTTCTTTAAACATATTTAAGATGACGTCTGAACATATTTAAGATGGCGTCTGAACATATTTAAGATGGCGTCTGAGGGTGAACGAAGAAGAAGAAGAAACTGGTGTTGGTCTACTGTCCTGATCATGCAGGAGTACGCGGTAATGAAAAAGCTGACAGACTAGCTTCAAAAACATCCATAGTGGGCCATTGGATACGGATAATGGAGAGATGCTTAGGACAATTAATGATCGCCCGTTAGAGAAAGACAATCTAAGATTGCTGGAATTCAGCATCAAATGCAAGACTTGCTGAGTCGAACGTATGAGAGGATGCATTCATCGTGTACACAACTCAATCAGCGGGAAGCAGGAACAGTTAGCATTCATACCCTTCGACATTTGCTGAGGGAGACTGAGCAATTATGGGTTTGCCCGGAGTGCAGTGACGTTAATTCAGATCAGCAAGAACAATTTCTAAATAATAAAGACGTCTCATTCATATTGTATCAGTAGTACAAACGGTAGAATGTCTTGGTGTAGGGTTTCTGGCCTTTCCGTATGTGGTGATTTAGTTGTTATTATTGGTTTAAATATTATATTAATGGTATCTGGTGTGAGGTCAGCTATGCAAGTCCCTGAGGTTTATTAAATACAAATAAGTTTACAGGGTACCTGTCTGCTTCCACCACGACCTCACCCGATTATGTATCTTCCCCTACTGAAGTGTATTGGTGTGTGTATGTTGTCTAGCAAGTGTCTAGGGTATATGCAATGTGATGAAGTGTATGAACAGGACAACAACTACACCTATTACTAATAAACAATGATTAAACAAGTCACTGGGTAAAGTTTGGAATGTAACTTATTTTTTTTTTCAATTTATTTTCCTGTATCTAGTTATTCTTCTGACACAGGAATAATCAACTCAACATGATAATGAAATTATTTACAACCAATTATTTTACAACTGTCATTGAATCGGTGTTATCCCACAATTATTTATATGTCTCAAGCTGGGAAAATGTCAAGTATTTCTTGCTCCTAGAAAAGGGTACAAGTTTATTGAACGTTTTTTGTTCCTCACTGTCTGATACACTAGCTTTTGTGAAAACTGAGAGAGTGGATTGTTTGTGATATCAATTTCCCAGACAAGTCTTATCTGAGGTCTCTGGAACCAGGCTGGTTGAAGTATGTATAAAACGCCAGCATCCACTGCCAAGACACGATTCTGCTTCTATAGATACATCACTGTGTAGGTACTCAGTAGTTAGGCCTCACTGCAGAACTTAGGGACAGGTGTTAGATCACCTGGGCTCACTTTCACTCGTAGATGAAACTCTGGAACAATACAAATGTGTCCCACTCAGCATCTAATAATCTCTCTCTTTCATTATTCTAACATGGCAATATCATCAGACATCAGTATGGTAACTAAACAATTAGTTAACGTTCTCAATTTGGTTGGTACCCCCTTCTGGATAAATAACTTTCAAACCCCCGTTTGACCTTTTCCTTGATAAAGGAAACATTTTACATTAATACTATCAAGTCATGTACAATCACGGTGACTTGCTGAAGAAGACGGCCAGTGGTCTTCCTGGTCTTATGTTATAACACAACTTTTTTTTTTCATCATAAATATTTAATTTTCTTTTCTCCCCATATGGCAGAAAGCCTGCCTGGCTTTTCTACACCAGGTTAATACAGTTCCTAACAACGCTGTGAAACAACACAGAGTTTGATGTTGGCTACCCTCTAGATAAATGTTTCCCCTTTAAGGTTCATACAGAGTCGACAATGCATACATGATAAAAATGACAATATAACTGTTAATATAAAGGTTTTCATTCTTACCGCAATCAAAGAAATTTTAAACACCAATTAGTTGAATATTGCGATATATGGTAACAAATCCAGATCGCTGCTCGTGCAGAATTAGCAAACAAGACAGTACTCTTGCCTTGTCTATAACAACAACGTCTTTAGTGTAAGAAATTTTTCATCTAGTGGCCCCCTATACTCAATACTAATTGGTTTTATACAACCGTTTGTCTATTATACTACAGCCAATCAGAGACTGTTTAGTGAATAGCGTTCCTTTTCAAATAAAACTGACCTCAAATATTCAAAAATAAGGACTCCTTCCCCTTTAACCCCACCTAAGGGCGAAACTGAGAAAGATTTTCAAGTCCATCTGTCTATCTGTCTTCAGTCCAACTTCTTTATTTCTTACTAGTTTTAAATACTAATACATACTTATTAATCCTGCTGTTATCTATTACACAGTCAGTACATATTTATTCTTGTATGTTTTTCTAATGCCTAGTGTCGTTTTATTTCCTACAATGCTTCAATTAAAACATTTCCTCTCCTATTCAATTTAAATTTGTAAACACGAACTAAGGTCACTCCGTCTCACATCCTATTTAGTTTTACACATTCAAAAAAACATCTCACGTTAATTGCATTTTTCCTTTTATTTTTAAACTACCGTATGCATGCAGACCGAACGGCGCTTGTAATACGTCACAAAGCCAACGCTAGCAAACGGCAAATCGTTTAGGCATTACTTCGGTGCTGGCGTATGGGAAGAAGCCAGTCAGACACACACGGGCTGGTTCTATATATTAGCATTGGGAGTACAATTTCCTGGAATTTAGCGTTTGTTCTCACAGATTTTACTACACCGTAGAATGTCTTGGTGTAGGGTTTTTGGCCTTTCCGGGTGACGCACTCTCTCTTCGGCTGGCGTTCTAGGTCTTGGCTGCCTTTAGGGAACTACCCATGTTTTATTTTTATTATTATTATGTTTATATTTAATTAGATTCTTATGTGTCCTATTTAGCCCTCAACTTCTTTCTTTCCTTTCCCTGACGAAGGCCTTGTGGCCGCATCGTTGGCTATTTTCTTTGTCTTTTGTCCTCGTAAGACGAATCACCTTTTTTCAATTTTTTTCATACCCATCCATTGTACTCCACGTCTTACCGCAGTTCCCCCTCATCTTCCTCGACTAAATATGTATCAGGGCCACCATTGTTGAACTAATGACAACAACTAGCGCCACCATTGTTGAACTAATGACAAGAACTAGACAAGTGTCAGGGGAACAAGAAATGAGAAGACGATCTTGCATTGGGTAGGACACACGGTTAGGAAACCTGCTGAGAACTTTATCAGGCAGTCCTTATTCGGGGATCCTCAGGGTAAGAGAAACAGATGTAGACCACAACAACAACAACCACAACAACAACAACGCGGAGAAGAGAACTGGAGACAAAAATTAATATTAACGAGACATGGACAACCGTGAGATGATGCCACGTGACAGGAACACTTGGCAATATTTTGTTGAAGGCCTAGGCGTCTTGAGAAGAAGGTTATTAATGATAATTACGATGATAATGAGGATAAATATGCTGTATAGTTTTCCGTTATGGTAAAAGAACCCTTTATGTTCCCTAGGACATGAGCTTACTATTATCAAAGTCTGGCGCTCGTTATACCAGATGTTCCCTGCCCATCTTGTCAACCCCTCCTCACAATCATTCTTTATGTACACACACACTTGTGCACAAGTAATCAGACCGTCTTGAACTAGAACTTTGTCAACGATTCAAGTGTTGTGATCCAATGGATCCCATCTTATTGTAACATCACCGGCAATGAAGAGGCTGACAGAATGGCAAAAGAAGGTTCACATCTACCTCAGCCTGATGCAAGCACAGCTTTTGAGGAGGCAAAGAGTTTTATCAGAATCAGATACAGAAACAAATGGAATGTAGCACATCCAGGGCACACACAGAATGATGCTTACTACCAGCTCCACAGAAGAGAAAAAGTGGTAATCTTCAGACTCCGCACTGGCCACAACAGATTGAGATACCATCTATTCAACAAGCTAAAGATAGGAACTACCGATCAGTGTAACTGTGGCACTGATAAAATGACTGCTGAACATTTTCTTCAAAGTTGCCCCTTATATGTGGTACAAAGAAAGTGCATAGGCCGACGCCAGCTCCTTTCGTGGACAAGCTTTACGGGGATTCAAATAGCCTCACACTGACTACTGCTTTCTTTGTGAACATTCATGTAGACGTCTGAGAGTGTACGAAGAAGAATTTTTTTTTTTTTTTAAACGTCATGATGTATAAACATTTATAACATAATTACGTCCTTTTGATAAGTATTCGAACATCTAAATGTTTATAAAATAAATTAATTCCCTTGCATACATATATCAACAGTGTTGTAGATTTAATGGTAGGAAAAATATGAGGAAAATATCAGTTTCAAACTACACTCTCTATATGTCACCATGTCAACTTTAAACAGACCAACAGGAAGCCATAAACCAGACAGATGGGCTTAGTTAAACACATTTATAAACTATTTACTACACACAAAATTACAATGCACATATTTATTTTTAGCACACAATAACACAGAAATAGATCAAGAAGAGAAAAAAATAATGTAAGTGTTAAGTTATTTTATAATCATAGAGGGGGAGTTAAATGTTTGAGATCCTCACATGTGAGTCTAGTATTTTGTAGACGCACATTTGAGCGCATCTAAGTTAATTGTAGGTTCATTGTATTATTTGCGTACGACCGTGCACCATTCTTAAACGTGTATGGCTCGGTTTGTCACGGTGATCTGTTGCTATCCAGCAAACGTACTTGAGGCAGATCCCGATATCCTCCGTCTTGTAAAGACGTGAATTTTTCGTGTGCTTATCCTTAGTTCAGGAAAGACACGGCCATAAAGTAATTATAATCGTCTATAAGATGAAGATGTTGTTCTTGAGGAGAAAATACTAAGACATGCTCGATTTGAATATTTAGCCAGAAAACGGCTTATTTTATAAGTAAGTATATGAGGAGAACTGCCGTAAGACGGGGTAAAACAGTTGAAAAAAAAACACACACACCCACACAAATAGTAATACGTCTTACAAGGAGAAGGACAAGAAAAAGATACGTTGCGGCCACAAGGCCTTCGTCAGGGACAGACAAACAAGAGACAGGAGGGAAAGAAAATGAGAATTAAGTAGAGAACATGAAACTATAAAAATAAGAGAAAAAAACTCCTTTAATATTAAGTCCAGTCACATGTGAAGCAAGATGGCTGCCACTAAACCGGAAAGAGGAAGTTGATAGTACATTAAAAATAAGAAATAATGAAAACAAGAGGAAGTTAATAGTACATTAAAAATAAGAAATAATGAAAACAAGAGGAAGTTGATAGTACATGTATTATGACTTTCTACTTTGATGCGATTACCCTTTTTTTTTTTTTTTATTACCATTTTTTTAATTTAATAATTTTATTTATTTATTTATTTACTTATTATTATTACTTTTTTTTTTTTAATTTGTTTATTTATTTTATTTTATAAAAAAAAATTTTTTTTTAATTATTTTTTTCCTTTATTATTTTTTATTTTATTTAATTCTTTCTTTATTTTTTATTTTTATTTATTTATTTATTTATTTGTTTTAAATTTATTAATTATTATTATTTATTTATTTATATTTTATTTTATTTATTTTTTTATTTTATTTATTATTTATTGATTACTTTTTTCTCACTCTTTTCCAGTCCTTGTTTTCATTATTTCTTATTTTTAATGTACTATCAACTTCCTCTTTCCGGTTTAGTGGCAGCCATCTTGCTTCACATGTGACTGGACTTAATATTAAGGGAGTTTTTTTCTCTTATTTTTATAGTTTCATGTTCTCTACTTAATTCTCATTTTCTTTCCCTCCTGTCTCTTGTTTGTCCGACCCTGACGAAGGCCTTGTGGCCGCAACGTAGGTTTTTCTTGTCCTTCTCCTTGTAAGACGTATTACTATTTGTGTGGGTGTGTGTTTTTTTTTTCAACTATTTTATAAGTATGTTGTCTCGGATACTTTATCTCCTGTAAACGTTACGGCAGAGCTTCAATTTGACCAGATATGTCAAATTGTTAGTGTGTTCCCTCTAACGCTAGGAGCTGATTGAAGCGTAAAGATATATGTATCTACGTAAAGGATATAAACGGTCAATTCGATAGAACCATGTATACTACCAAGCCGTTAACCTTGACGTCATAACGGCGAGTGCTGTCAATCAACGTCCATGTTGATTACTATATATTCAATGTATATGCTGTCAGAACCATAGCGATGAACTGTAATTGTACATGATGTCAACGTCTTTCTTCGTAATGAATCGTATCGTTATTCCCGTGCAACAACTGGGCCAGTATGCCTTATTTACCAGTTGGTCAATCTTATGACCCAATTTTTACCGTTGCGTTTGTCTGGTCATCACTATCCATAACGAAGCGACGGCCCACAACAACTTTCGCCCCATAACCAAGAACGCATCGATAACAGTAAGTAAGATCTACAAGAAACAAAATCCATGCCAGTTGTGATGTAATTTCTTCTCTTGTAATCCATGATATTGTTGTTAGTGTATAATTCTTCTTTCTTCTTTGTCATTGGTTGGCACATTACATAATGGGAGTCATGGACACTTTGAGCCATGGGTGTTGGTACATCATTCTCCACTAGGAGTGTCACAGGATTGAAATCCCCTGGTCTGCAGTGATAGTCCAATGTCACGAGAGGGTAGATTATGATTGAAATTACAAATATCCTGGACACAAAGTTGTATCAGGTGATACCAGGATAGTGCCAGATAAGAGACTGGTCTTATAAGAAATACCACCTTCTCTGAAAAGAGTAAGGGTGTATAGACATCAAAGGTAAGATCAAGCTGTATAAGTTTCTAGGTATGATGATAGTGTATTATCTTAGATTCCTATGTGCTCCTCTCAAGATCCTCCTCTGTTTATATTGTTAAGCTCTGCTAGGGGTATTAACTAAAATATCTTACTTACTTAGTCGTTCAACTTCTACGTGTTTGCTTTAAAACACGATTACGCGAACTAAACTATATACCAACAAGAACTGTAACTTAACTTAAACAATTTAAGTAAGTCTGCTGCTAAATATACAATTTATTTTACATTTTTTTTCTTTTCTGCTTGAAAATCATTCAAGAAACTCAAAGTTTGCTTACAAAATTACATAAGTAAAAAAACCTGCAAATTCTCAAAATTATTTACAGTCTTTTAACTTTGTAGGAACGTTCTCCTCTCTAGGCTGAAATCCCTTTAGTTGAAGACAGTCTGTATGTTATGATTTATTCTATCTTCTTCACAGTTCCTGGAATTAAGTAACTACTGACTAGGACGTTTGCCTAGCTAAAATGCACTGTTTATTCATCAGTATACTATCTATTTTGTGGTGATGCTGGGATAAACTTTACAGTAGCCTGGTGTGGCTACTTAGCTTCAATTCTTGATTTTATAGTCTGTTCCACCTCTGGTCTGGCAAGAACTGTGTCTCCTCCAGGCATTAGGTTCTGGGTAACCGTCCCTCTAACATTAAAGGGCGCTCGTACCACTAGCTCCTATAGTAGAGTCTGGCTCCTTAAGGTGGATGTTAATTGCAGGATGCAACCTGAAATATATTTAATTTCACCACTATATTGCCCATCTCTATCCCTTTTTCTCAGAAGTAGGAGATGAGAGATAGTTTCAGAAGACAGAGTGCAGATAGACGCACAGGTCATATCAAATCAGCAACAACGCAATCCAGGTCTCTGTGAATATATCTTTCTCCAATTCCTTGGTTATAGTTCTCTGTCCATGATTCGCCTCCATACATTTATTACGTCTTGTGTGATATACTAAGTAATAACTCAAACAATACAGTAATACAATTCCTTTCATCCTTTCCTATGTTCCTGGTGTGTGGTCCATTCCTTCAAGAAATAATTCTTTAAATACTTTTCTAAAACTATAGACACACTTTCACTACCATTCTCAAATTATTTGAATATATATATATATATATATATATATACATTCTTTCTTACCCTCAGGCCCATACAGTCGAGCTGTTAATGGTTATAATGGTCTGCTCTCAGATACAGAAAGCAAAGGCACTCTTCATTAACACTTTTATCGCTCGCTGTAATTTTTAAAATATTATGGCATCGATTTGCACGATGCAGGGTCTTATATAGGTCACATCCGGCGACACAGAGGACAGTTGCCGAGATTTGCTTGAGTTCCCAAAATGTATGCATAATTTTGTCTCGATGTACAAATATATAAAACTAAGATTTTAATTATCTTCCTTATTCTGGAGCGATTTTCTTCATCTAAAGCTTAAAATATGCTCTGAATTAATCTTCATCTATCTAATTAATTGACTTTATATTACATTCTTTAGTTTTATTCTATGCGTAGCTTAAACAGCAAAATTTTGGACTTGCCTGATGTCACGATGCATTCCACTCGAGATTTCTCTAGTAATATAATACTTTCCGTGGAGGTCTTTGCACACACGTATAAATGAACATTCCTAGTTGTGAATTCTTGACCTCTGCCATGTTGTACTTCGCTCATAAGTCTGTAGTTAGATTCCACATGCAACGGATTTGTACAGATTTGAGACTCCATGCTGAATGCCTAATCGTTTTGTAAACAACCGAATAAAGACGGCGTTTCATTGGTTCGGCTTTCCTATAGTATTTATAAAGTATGGCATTCCGTTTGGGTAACGAATGACGTGTTGTGAATCAGATTTCACGACATCCAACAATGGCCAACATTCAGAAAATACAATGAGGGTCTTCAAAGGCTTCGCTCAAGATTATATACTTTTTGCAGCGTTGTAAAAAGAAAGATGGTGCTTCTATTTTAGAGAATCCTCATGGCATTTTCCAGAAATCAAGAACAACACTGAGATCATCTAAGCCGGCATGAAATTATTATCTGCCCGCCCCTTCTATAAAGATATATTTGCTCGTTTCTAAGCTTCCAACTGAATTATTCAGTACAATATTACTTTAGTAGCTCTGATGTATTATATATTTAAAATAACGTATTCATACGTGCGCTCTTCACTCTGTAATGATTACATGAACTATCAATTTGCATTTACATATAACAAACTTAATAATCAATTATTGCATAACGAGAGTAAACCAATAAATGAATTTAGGAAATTAAAGATACTCCAGAGATATACACTTCTATGCGTGAATTATCACGCAAAATATAGAGTTTTTTCCTCATAGAAAAAACAATAATGGTGAAGGTGTTTTGTATTAGTTCGTTTGCTATGACCTGTTAAAAATCCCTTATCTGGCCAGATGTTGAAAATAGTTTGCTGACTGCTCCGTAAATCGTCGACTTCTATGATGAGGGCACGTTCCAGGCGTTGTTGCTTGTTTAACCGCTCCGAATTTCAAGGCAAGGATCTTCACAACCCATCGAAGGCTACACATACATCTGGCGTAGACCACTAGCTCTTGATACACCGACTCGTATCAAGCTGAATGGAACACAGTGCCGGTGTCTAAGATTGTGCTACATTATAAGGAACTTTTTCTCCCCGCTCCCAGCTTGCTACGCGTGTGAAAGTATCCAATCCGAAGTAGTCTATTTTAATATATTTCATCTAGACCAAGCATATTCGAATGTCTGGCGTTAGTTTAGGTCTTCTTCTATTCTCTATAGAACAATGATTTCACGAACCACCACTGGAAGAGCTCGTGACTGCTTTATGCGGGTTTCTCATAGAGAACCAAAATCAGAGGTAGTCCCAAGTTCCATGTGGAGCAGGAAGTGGATGATGGCATAAATGATGTACATACTTATTATGTTAACATTTTCAATCAGTGCATATGTAAATGTAAACAAGTTCAATATAAATGCAATGGACGTTTTCCGCTCACTGGGATTAATATAAATGCTCAGAGAGGGTAAAGTTCTGAGGCAGATGGGATGGTGGAATGAAAAGGGGGCACCTGATTTTTTTGTCAGGAAACCCAATACTCAGAAAGGCATTTGTTTCTGTCTTATTTCATGATACTAGTGGGCGGTACCGATTGGTGGTAATATCTGTGGAACAAGTGAGTGGGATAAGTGGCCTTTAGTCAAAGCTAGACACCATCATCAGACGGGTCTTGAAGACGCCGGACCAGCTTTGTAATTCCTCTATGATACTTCTTGGAACGTGTTACCGCCACCAGACTGAATTAGTGAGGAGAGTGAACCAGTCTACAATCTGCAAAGATCCAAACGTCGACTGGAGCAGAAACCAACCGACCTCCTACTGGCAGCTAAGTACACACTTAAAAGCTGCCAAGTGAACTTTCCCAAGAAGAACATTTCCTTAACTAACCATAACATCACCTGTGATGAGTTTTTAAAGAATTATTTTTTTTTTACACTGTTAAATGTAATTGTTTAAAAAATTTGTTACCTGTATATATACAAATGTGTAGTTGATTTAATCATTTTGAGTGTACTGCACACGTATGTCTCAGTTATTTTAAACACACTTAAACTGAGCTATTAAATTAATATTTCACTGAATTAAATCAGTTGGGGCCTTGAACGAGCTAAAATACATAATAATTCTTCATAAAATATATCAGGCAGATAAAAAATTAACAATTGCTCAGACCAAATCAGCATTGTTCTTGATTTCTGAAATATCTCGTGAAGACTCCCTCAAGATAGAAGCATCATCCTTCTTGTATTCACAACTCTGCCAAGAGTTATTTTGAGCGAAGGTAGAATATACCTTTGAAGATGCTCGTTATATACGTACTCTAGGGTTGGTCATTGTTGGACCATCACTGCAGAGCAAGGGAAGTCAATCCCGTGACAATTTCTGTAAATCTGGCACACACAATTGTGTCAGTATGTTTAGAAAAGCCTCCAAAAGCCCTTAATATTTTGCCGCAAATCATGCAGTCATTGACGTTTCAGTAGAATCTGTTAAATTATTCGTGTATTCAGTTAAATCTCAAATTATGTAAATATATTCCGAAGTGTAAAACATAATGGGGAAAACCCCACTAATTTTTAAACAAATTCACGATTACATGCTAACAATCGTTTTCCTTCGCAGCAAAAATAAATGTGTATTGAGCTGATGGCACGTGATAGGCCGACTTGACATGTGCTTGTGGATGACCTACATTCCTTAGGAAGCTGGAGGGTATTGAGTGAATACTGAAACTATTATTTAGTAGAAGGATCAATTTGCAGCTATGCTGTAAGAAGATTGACGAGTGCTGAGTAGATGAAGAATGAGCAGAAGAACAGTTGACAATTTAATTCCAGAACGACCTTTCACATCTTCCATTATGCCCCTAGAGGTCACTAGAAACAAGCCAGAAAATTGTAATTAAGGCAGAAGCGTCTTTCCTGAAAAAAATATGATCATCTAAGGTCAGTGTTCCCCAAAGTGTGGTACCCATACCCCAAAGGTACGCTAAAGTATTTCAGTCTGTACATGGCAGAGAATTTCAATGTTACTTTATCATTTGATTTTCAGAATCCATCATACATAACTGCTGACCTGTATGAATGTTGGTTGCTTTTTATTATTAGCTACGTTATTTAGATAAGTTTCGTTTAAAATTATTATTTCTGTATATATAATGTATATTGTATAACGTTTATTAGTAACATGTTCATAAATTATTAATCATCATCATTAGGTACATTTGATTCGCATCAAAGGTCGGCTGAAATGGATCTCCAATGTCTCCTGTCTCTTGTCTTGATGGTGCACTCTGATAGACTCTTTCCTGTCTTTTGTCTTGACGGTGCACTCTGATAGACTCTTTCCTGTCTCTTGTCTTGATGGTGCACTCTGATAGACTCTTTCCTGTCTCTTGTCTTGATGGTGCACTCTGATAGACTTTCATGTCCATCTATTGTCTTGATGGTGCACTCTGATAGACTTTCATGTCCATCTCTTGTCTTGATGGTGCACTCTGATAGACTCTTTCTTGTCTCTTGTCTTGATGGTGCACTCTGATAGACTCTTTCCTGTCTCTTGTCTTGATGGTGCACTCTGATAGACTTTCCTTTCCGCGCTGTCTTCCTCTTGCATATTTGCCTTCAACCCCTCTTTCTAATATGGTCTTCAGTAAGGTGGTATGTATGTATTTTTACATGGCCAAAATAGTTTAGCTAATTTTCATCTCCTTCATTAATTCTCTTTTTTATTCTTAGATTTTCTAGGACTTCTTTATTTATTTTCTTCTGTTTCCAAGAGATGTGCCCCATTCTTCTATAAAACCACATCTCAAAGGCCTCCATTGCTTGATCATTGTCCATGTTTGTACACCACACAGTAATGAACAAGATATATATATATATATATATATATATATATATATATATATATATATATATATATATATATATATATATATATATATATATATATATATATATATATATATATATATACGCATTTGATGATTGTCAGTTTTCATTTGTGAATTAGTTGTTTAAATGTTAGTATATGTATCATGTTGCTGAATGTAGCTTTGACCATTCCTATTCTCTTCATGATTTCTGTTTCACATCTGCCATCTTCTGTTATTATATGACCAAGATATGCGAAACTCTTGACTTGTTCCAGGATTTTCTCATTTATTCCTAACTTTAGCGTTTGCTAATTAGTAACATAAAGTGAAAATGCTCCAGCGTAGATAAAGAAGTACTTTTAAGACTATATCCAGTTATTTTCTCCCGTGAGGGTTACGCCGGTAAGACTAAATTCTTATAAGGGGTACACGATTTGTGTAAGTTTGAGAAACACTGTCCTAGGACAACACAGTGTCCTAATTTGCTTAGCGTGGTTCTATTGTGGGCTTTGCTTTCAGAGCTAACTAAGGGCTCATTTGTCGTTTTTTTTTTTTTTTAAAGCCATGAAAAATTGATGACAAGAATTTTTGTAAATATAACTCGACAAGGACAAAGAAAATATGATCACAATGCGACAATTATTCTATTGAATTTCTGGTCTTTTAATTCAAGTCAAAATTTTATGTGGATGCACAATTACTTCCAATCCACCTTATCGTTCACACACAGGGAGATAATTACATGAAAATACGGCAGTGAATTTGACTCCCTCGGGAGTTATTTCTATTGATTCGCTGTAAGTAGCCCTCACCCGCCGTCTTTGGACTTTTCCTTTGTTTAGTCCTTAGATTTTTTTATTGTTTGAACCTTACTGCTACGGTCTTTGAAATCTAACAGAAAAATAGCCCTTAGTTGTTATTCATAACCCTTTAACTACCAATGGAGCATAGGATTTCAACAAAATAACGTCAAGCCTGCTTGTCTGTGCTATTCATTCATTGCGTTCTCTATACTTTTTATATTCTGTCTCCATTGTTCTTCTTCATGTGTATTAAGGTGTCTCTTATCTTTTTGTCCTAGGGATTTAAAAAACCAGGGATGTCTTGAAGTGCTACCTGCTGGTTCTCTCACTAAGTGTTCTATCCAACGCCAGTCTTTTCCTAACCTCTTGCTTCACTGGTGTATGTCACTGGTTTGTTTCATTAGTTCCCTGTTGGTTACCTTGTAAGACACCTGCAAGCCTTCCTTTTTTGTGTGCAAGCACCCATTTATGAAAATCTATAACCTCTTTATTATCGTTTTTGTTGTTCGCCATAATTCAGAGCGATACATTGACTGACTTGATATTTGAATTGAAGATTCCATATTTTTAAAACTGTCTTTTGATTTCTATATATATCATGACGCAATACTTCTTGCACTTTGTTCTTACTGTGATGTCACTGTCTGTTTTTCTATATTGCTGCCAATTAACAAGGTGTTTCAAAATTATGTGTACACACTTTAATATTTTATATTTCATGAACAACATTTACCATTTTAATTTTCTTGACCACATTTTACAACAAAGAGATTGCCAATTTTGAAGTGATTTTGTTTTATTTTTCAGATACATTACCAAATGACGGAGAATGCTCATTTGGCAAGAAAACGAAGATGCTGTACACCACCCCACTAATGTCCAGTCTTGAAGTATGGATGCGAGTCATGGGCAATGACTACAACCTACAAAAATCAAATCCAAACCTCAGAAATGAGGTATCTGAGGAAGGTGGTTGAAGTAAGAAGAAGAGACATGGTCCACATCCAGACGATACGCCAAGGCCTAAAAACCCAACCCCTGCAGACCCAAGTAGAACAGTCCTAACTAAGATAGTTTTGCCATGTCTGTAGAATGGGAGAAGATAGTCTGCCAAGGTAGGCATGTAAGGCTATGAGCCAGGGATCCAGACCTCCAGGACGACCCAGTGTCCACTGGGAGGACATCATTAGACAGTCTCTGAAGGACCGAGGACTAGAATGGAACCAGGAAGACATTATTAGCGATAAGTTTGTGAAGGTGTGAGTTTTTAAATAAGACAGGCGAAACGGAAGAAGCAAGACCTTATATGGTTACAGAGTTTGAAAATCACATCTTACGTTGTCATGATGTAATGTTCTACATGAAAGATGAGGGTAGTGGAGAAACCCATACCAAAATCAGACACTTATTTGCAATTGGTTTGGCATTTGAGATGCTAAAATAGACTTACTTCGATTTGGACTTCTCTAAGTAGCAACCTGGGTGTGTTGTGGCCATTGTTATCTCCTCCATGCTGGCTTGCCATGCTTATATTTTTCTATGTCCCGACTAACCTCAAGTGCATTACATACTTTGTTACCTCGCTTCTTGAACCGTTGATCTTGTCAGATTCTTCTGTCTCACTTACTGCTTGTATTCTTATAAAACCTTGGAAGTCCATAACTGCCGACCTTCGATGCAAAGATGGCCGTCGAAATGAGCAGATCAGGTTGGTGTTTCTTCTTTGCACTTTTGCCAGTGACGCATTGGCAAGAAGGAAATACTGTAAGGATCTTCTTGTTATAAGTACCAGTAGGCGTAGGTAATCATGCCTTTCCAGAACTTCCTAACCCAGGGCTTTTTGTTAGTTCTACTATTCACTTTAATTATATCTTTTCATTGAAGCGGCATCGGATATTTCAGTCTGAGGGTTGCATGATTGTTTTTATTTATTGTATGCATTTAATTTAGTTATTCCTTTCTTTATCTTGCAAGTCTGTCCATGACGAAGAACTTACCGCTTTAACATATGAATTTTCTATTTCCTGTCTCCTAATACAGACGCACTATCCACAATGTTGTTCACATCTTTCCATGCCATGATGTCCAGCTTACCACTATGTTCTCTTCTTTAAAAATAAAAAAAGAACATTCATTACAGTGTGTTGTAATACATTAGAAAATTAAACTTAAAGCTTGGTTACAAACTCATTCACAAACAGCGATTTACGATCATCTTGGCGAGTCCATTGAAGAATCTTTGTGTAGCACACGTTCAAAAACGGGGCTCTGTTTATATCCATCTCTTTTCTCTTTTCCCATTACCCCCGACCCCTAATAAAACTGTATAGTTTATGTAGTTCTAATCTCTCTCTGTCCAGACTTATTTGTATTCTCGAAGCGTATCCCTTTCCTTTGAATTATCCAGGCTGTCACTGTACTTTCCTTTCTTTTTATCACCGTCTTCCCTCATTCTATCTTTCTATCACGTTCTACGTCTCAATTGAGTCAGTCCGTGATTTTCTCTTTGCGTCATTAGCACGTTCCACCGGACAACAGTGTCAAATAATCCTCACACCAAATTACCAGCCCACCAAGTGCCGATTACCTAGGATATCCCGAACTCACATATTCCTTGATTGTTCACAGCCGTGCCTGGTCACTGTTGTCAGGTTGGTCGTGTCTCCCAACCTGGAACATTTCGCGTTCTTTGCATTTAAATATTAAAAGTTACACCGAATGCCCTAACAACAAATGTTAATATGAACTGTCACTGTCAGCAGTAATCAATTGCAAATAACGATAGGTATTTCACTATAACACAGGTTTTTTTTTGTTTGTTTTAATTTCTTTTATAGTTTATTGTTTTCGTTTATTCAAATACATATATTTTGAGTATGTGTGTATAATAGTTTGAGCTTATGAAACAAGGAACATTATTCCCACAAATCAAAACGCTCCATATTGCTTGCATAATGACGTCATAGAAAAATGAGGCTTTAGTATAGAGCAGAGGTGGCCAAACTACGGCCCGCGGGCCAGATCCGGCCCGCCAACCAGTTTTGACCGGCCCGCCAACCTGTTTTGGCCGGCCTCTTATTGTTGATTGAAAATTACAGTATACTCCGACCACTGTGCTGAAAAAAATATTACAAAATAGCACGCACAGGCACCAGAAACAAAACCAAAAAGACCCAAAATGTACGATTAACATCTCCCTACCTCCCACAACACCACCAACTCTCTCTCTCTCTCTCTCTCTCTCTCTCTCTCTCTCTCTCTCTATCATACCAATTGAGCTCTACTAGTTAGTGCCAACAAAACGGAAATGATAACGTCAAATCTCTGATCGTGCACGTGGACAGGCGAAGACAGTGTCGGTACCTACTTTGATAATGAGAAGCTGAAAGCAATGACAGATCTTTTCTGCGGTCGGAAGTCTCTGAGATCCAATGATGTTGCTTTGTCTTTAGCATCAGTATGGGAAGGTGATCGTGGGAGTGGGGGTGGATGGTAGGTAGATTTCTATAGGAAGAAGTTGAGGTGCACAGTTGGTCTTGTGAAGTGTGTTAAGTATAAATCAGCCAGTGACACTTCTGGGCTTGTAGCTGTTCATGTATAAGAGTTTGCATTTGTAAAAATGTTTTCTAAGTATAGAAAAGTGGACAGTGAAAATCGCGCATTTAAACCAGAACGGGAGTTCGATTATTTGTTCATTCTCAATAAGGATAATAAACCTCAGTGCTTAGTTTGAGCCAAAGTGTTAGCCTTTGTGAAGGAATATACGTCACTACATCACAAATCATCAGAAAAACAACGACGAGCATAGCAGCGAGTCGAGAAAGCTTGTGATTGAACAACTCAAGAAAAAACTGAATCAGCAAAAGAGTATATTTAGTCATGTAAATAAGATTCAGGAATCATCGCTCATGGCGTCCTATGTGATTAGTTATGAGCTTGCAAAAGCAAAAAAGCCATTTACTAATGGAGAGTTTGTGAAAAAGTGTGCAGTTCAAATGGCAGAAGCGTTCAATGAAGAAAAAGTAGTAAAAGAATTTCAAAATGTACCTCTTTCAAAACAAAACGTAGCTAAGAGAACAGAAGATATTAGTTTGCATTTGTCCCAGAACTTGAAATCTTTAATTGAAAATTGTCCATACTTTTCACTGGCGATTGATGAAAGTACAGACATCACAGACACTAGCCAGCTTCTTATTTTTGTTAAAGTGATCCAGGAAGACTTTACTGTTTCTGAAGAATTACTGATAGTTTGCTCTTTGCGTGGTACAAGTAAAGGGGATGACATATTTTCTGCAGTTCAAAATGCCATGGAAGAATATGGTGGGTTTGAAAAATACTCTGCTGTGTGTACCGATGGTTGCAAAGCTATGGTTGGGAAAAATACTGGTTTTGTTGGACTTTTGAAGCAAAATAAAATTGACGTGCCCACATTATATTGCATAGTTCACCAAGAGGCCCTTTGTGCAAAATCCATAAACCTAAATGACACTATGGCTACCGTAGTGAAAATAACGAATTTGATCAGAGGAGGACACAGCTCTCTAACTCACATGAAGTTCCTTGCATTTTTAGAAGAAGTGGATTCTGTTTACGGTGATCTCCTGCTTCATGCTGAGGTGAGATCGCTTAGTCGAGGAAAATGTAAGATTTTGTGAACTCAAGGATGAAATATATGACTTCCTGCGAGACAACTTAACATGTTCAGTTGATCTTCAAAATAAACTCAAAGATATTCATTTCATTCAGCACTTGGCATTTCTCACAGATATAACACAACATTTGAATGTACTGAATTTGCAGTTACAAGGAAAAAGCCACACTCTTCACAATGAAATAACACACAAATGTATGTTTGAAATAAATAATTACATGTCATATTACAAATTACAAAACAAATTAAAACAACAGATTCATTATATTCTCTTTTTACAGTAATTTCAGTCCGAAGACTGGTATACATGTCTTGGCAGAGGTGCAGTACAGTAGTTTGCCGTGATTTCTGTACGTGGTTCATTATATCTGTAAAACTAAATCTCAGAACGTTATTTTTTAAGGATTTTATAGGTCTGGCCCTCTGGTGTTACCCTTTACCATAATCTGGCCCCCGGCCAACCTTAGCTTGGCCACCACTGGTATAGAGGCTCCAGATTGGTCGTGACTCAAAAGCGTCATTCAGTCATTGCCTATGTACCTCCTCTGGGGTATACGTCATCAGCATTGCGCCATCGTCTCAGTCTGTTCATGGTTTCTTTATCCATCTTACGTCTGTAATTCAACTGATGTATCCATGCGCCTTTCTAGTTCCCTGTATGTGTCTTATCCTGTGTATTCCAGAATAATAGATTGCTTTACAATGCTACCAGCTGATATCTCAACGTACCGCCTTTCCAGATTGTTAAATTTTGCCAGGGCAGCGGCCTTATGGCCTACTCTTTACGATTTCCAACTACTTTGGGATTTTTAACGTGCGGAACTTGCACACGGGACTTCCTATTTTTTTCGCCCTCATCTGAGAAGGCAAGGCATCCGATCTCACTACCCAGGATACCGGAAAAAGGGGGGGGGGGGGTATGACATCCTTAGGACCACTGGTTCTGAAAAAAAAGAATTCCATAAATTATATTCCCTGTACTGGGAATCGAACCCGGTATCTTTAGAATACGATGCGGATGCCACACCTCTAAGCCACTCCGACACCCTAATTTAAAAATTAGAAACCT
The DNA here is from genome assembly GCA_024509875.1 of Oreohelix idahoensis. Lineage (NCBI taxonomy): Eukaryota > Metazoa > Mollusca > Gastropoda > Stylommatophora > Oreohelicidae > Oreohelix > Oreohelix idahoensis. Next base: position 201,336 of record JAMPIV010017546.1, read on the forward strand.
ACCCACCACAAAAATAAATATTTATAGAATGTATGATTCCTATGTACAGACATCGAGATTCTCGCCGGTGCTACGGAGTTGGTGCACTGTGCTGAGATCCTCCTTGTGTGATAAGGGTGGAGATCGGAGCACTGATGGAGTTGTCCGTGTGAAATGAAGATAGATCTTAAAACCGAACAAAAAACGGCCTTTCCAACGTCATTATTGACCCTCACCTCACCTTCCAGTGTCCAGTTTTGTCCACCAGTTTAACATCTGTCAAATGTAATATTTTATACCTCTACACCTCACGGTAGAAGGGGAACGACTAAGTAAGTAAGTAAATGTAATATTTTATACCTCTACACCTCACGGTAGAAGGGGAACGACTAAGTAAGTAAGTAAATGTAATATTTTATACCTCTACACCTCACGGTAGAACCTGTAAGCTAAAGTGTAAGTAAATGTAATATTTTTTTATACTCTCTACAAGTACGGTGGGTAAGTAAATGTAATATTTTATACCTCTACAACGACTAAGTAAGTAAGTAAGTACAGTTTATTTATACCTCTACACCTCACGGTAGAAGGGGAACGACTAAGTAAGTAAGTAAATGTAATATTTTATACCTCTACACCTGTAGCGTTATAGCCAATGCATCCAGACGGGTTTGACTAGTAACATGCTCTGAAGGTAAAAGTGAGTGGCACCTGTAGGAACTGAATACAGGAGAGATGATACCACCCACAGTTCATGAAGTTGAATGAGCTTGTCGAAAGTGTTGCTCTCAAATTATTATTTTTTTTCCACGTTACTTTCCAGTAATGTAACAAAATTAATAATAAATATGCGACCTGGAGTACACAAACGAGCACTTTCGCGGACAGAAACTTACCAGACCTAGCGACATTTTCACTCCGTGGTGAATTTAATCTTTCTAATACTCAGACATTTGGACGACAGCTAAAAATTGAATCGTAGATCTAGTTGCAGTTTGATCGGTTTTTGCAGATACTGTTATTGATACAACTACACATCGATCCAGTCATCATCATCATCATCATCTCCTTTTTCACTCTGTATGGAGCATGAAGCAACTATAGATGACCTCAGAGGAACGAATGAACGATCTTTATTTTCAAAGGGTTGACAATTGAGCACACAGGCTCTTCTGGCTTTCTGCCCTTCCTTTCTCTCACCTTTCATACTGAATTCATTTATTCCCATATGCATTTTACACATCAATGTCAAGGAATTGAACGTTGTAAAGTAAAATAAAATAGCACACTCATATTAACATTAACTACTTATAAACATGACATAAAATATGTTGAAAAGTACAAACATCGTCATTAGAACCTACAGTTAATATTATAAGAAAAGATAATCCCATTAGGGGGGCATGTAATCAGAATTCATAAAGTATTAAAAAAGTCTATGATTGTAAGAATAATGATTGAGGTTGTTTCTTAGGTTATGTGGAAGTCAATTCCAACTATTAGCAGCAGAGTACACAAAGCTTGTCTTGAATAGGTCAAGCCTAGGATTTGGCACTTGCAATTTGTTAAAAGTATGTACATGTGCTTCATTGACTATAAGAAAGCTTTTGACAGAGTCCATCATGAGAAAATAATTGAATGCCTCGAAGACATAGGTATTGATGGAAAAGATATAAGAATACTCAGTAACCTTTATTGGGAGCAAACTGCCACTGTAAGATCTGGAAGGAATTATTCACCATACATAGACATAAAAAGAGGTGTCAGACAAGGTTGTGTGCTGTCCCCCTGCCTATTTAATGTATACACCGAAAAATTTTTCAAACAGATACAGGAAATACCAGGACTGAACATCAGTGGAAGGTCAATAAACAACCTTAGATATGCAGATGATACCGTGTTGTTAGCTGAAAGCGAACAGGAGTTACAAGAACTAGTGAAGCAAGTGAACGGTATAAGTCATGAATATGGACTCGACATTAATATTGGGAAAACAAAAACTATGATAATTAGCAAAACAGACGATAAGTCCACATTAAAGATAAGCGTAAATGGAAAAATCCTGGAACAAGTCAAGAGCTACGTATATCTTGGTCATATAATAACAGAAGATGGCAGATGTGAAACAGAAATCAAGAAGAGAATAGGAATGGCCAAAACTACATTCAACAACATGAAACATATACTGACATCTAAACAGTTATCTCACAAATTAAAACTGAGAATCATAAAGTATTATATATATTCTGCATTTCTGTATGGTGTAGAAACATGGACGATGAATAAGCATTTGGAAGAAAGAATTGAGGCTCTTGAAATTTGGATATATAGAAGAATGGGGCGTATCTCATGGAAAGAGAAGAAAACAAATAAGGAGGTCCTAGACAATCTAGGTATGAAAAGAGAACTAATGAGGGAGATCAAAGTTCGGCAGCTAAAATACTTTGGTCACATAAAAAGGCATAACACCTTGCAGAAGACCATAATAGAAGGGAGAGGTGAAGGCAAACGTGCAAGGGGAAGACATCGCTATAAGTGGGAAGATAACATCAAGAGATGGACAGGAAAGAGTCTATCAGAGTGCACCACCAAGACAAGAGACAGAAGACGTTGGAAATCCATTACAGCCAACCTTTGTTGTGGAAATGACAGCTGATGATGATGACTTTGTTAAAGCGTTGACTACGTCTTTTATTGTATGTGAACATTGGCCACAGATGTGCCCATTCCAGAGGAAGACTATTCCAAAGCTCAAATTCTTGTAACGGTGTATTCTTTCGCAATTTTTTTTTTTGCGTGACGAATTTGCCAGGCTCATGCACAATTTAATATTAGTTGCCTTTTACGACATGCGTGAAACAGCAGTAATCCAATTATTTATGTGTCCCTTTGGTCCAGTGGTGAACGTAATTGTAAAATGCTGTTTTGTGGGTAAGGTCGAGTCGTGCCTGGACAGTTCAGTGTTGCGGTGTATTTAGGTCAGCAGCGTGAGGCGCTGCCAGGGTGTAGTGCAGACACTCACACATAAAACAGCATACATGTTGTTCAGGAGCGTAGTACTCGTAGTAGGATGTGGTAGAGAGTAAAGGTGTGTGTGTAGGAAACAGCAGATCGTGAACACGAAGTCGTATAGGCTCTTATTCATCTACACACCAAACTCACTCCACCACAAGTAGAAGTCATAGACGTGGATAATACCGATGACTTTTCTTCAACATTTATTACGGCAACAGTACGCTGACAGACGACACAGTCAATAGCACAAAGGATCATGGACATTTCATGTGTGGTAATGATTATAAACATCAAGCATCATAAATCTTGCATAGCTCATGTATAAGATGCGAGTAGAGATCGCTTGACAATTTACGTTCGTTCGTACTGTAGCTCAAGGCCCCTGACTAAACGCGTCAGGTAGTTCTTTAACAAATATCCCGCACGATAAAGGCGGTTCCAGTTGCTTAATATCAAAGTCTATGAACTTGTTTAATGAAAGTCAAGACTTCATCTGGCTTCACACGCCAGACACTTCTTCTTCTGCTCAAAGATATCGGCCGTAATATCGGGCCTCTATAATAATGTGAACAACTGTGTATTCTTCATAGGCAGGCATAATCATCCATGCCGAAACATACCGCTAACATGCGGTTTTCATAATAATCTCTCTTCACTGGGCTTCTGTAATATAGTTAGACGAATAGTCTTAGTTGGCTACCTCGAGCACACATAATAGACTCTGTATCTCAAAGAACTGTGAGCTCTACTCACAGGTCACCACAAAATGATCTGCAACTTAGGCATAATAATTAAGTTTCTTTTACCTTTGACAGAATCCGAGAAATACACAGATAACAACTGTCGTCATTCTTGACGAACAGAATAACTCTGGGGAGAATCACTAACATCACAGTCACACTGGAGACTATCTTTCCCCCAGATAATGCAGAGAAGTACAACGGACAGACTAGTCCGGTCAGAACCCAGTTCATCACTCCCTGACGGAAGTCTCTCCCTTTCGCGCTCAAAAAACTTGCGCATGCATAGACAGAACAGATCTGAGAACAGCTAACCCCCGACTTAAGACAGGTCAACACAATGAATAAAACAAAGGGAAGATAACCCCCAATCAACCTGCCCCAGGGAGTTAACATACAGTTCTCTACCTTAGATCATCAAAAAATATTAAATAGATTTACGTCTTATGAAACCGTCAAAAACGACAGCAACAGTAATGTTACTGATTCATGCCACACTTTGGCCCAGTGGTGAACGTAGTGTTACTGATTCATGCCACACTTTGGTCCAGTGGTGAACGTAGTGTTACTGATTCATGCCACACTTTGGTCCAGTGGTGAACGTAGTGTTACTGATTCATGCCACACTTTGGTCCAGTGGTGAACGTAGTGTTAATGATTCATGCCACACTTTGGCCCAATGGTGAACGTAATATTACTGATTCATGCCACACTTTGGTCCAGTGGTGAACGTCGTGTTACTGATTCATGCCACACTTTGGCCCAATGGTGAACGTAGTGTTACTGATTCATGTCACACTTTGGCCCAATGGTGAACGTAGTGTTACTGATTCATGCCACACTTTGGTCCAGTGGTGAACGTAGTGTTATTGATTCATGCCACACTTTGGCCCAGTGGTGAACGTCTTGTTACTGATTCATGCCACACTTTGTCCCAGTGGTGAACGTCGTGTTACTGATTCATGCCACACTTTGTCCCAGTGGTGAACGTAGTGTTACTGATTCATGCCACACTTTGGCCCAGTGGTGAACGTCGTGTTACTGATTCATGCCACACTTTGACCCAGTGGTGAACGTCTTGTTACTGATTCATGCGACACTTTGGCCCAGTGGTGAACGTAGTGTTACTGATTCATGGTCACACTTTGGCCCAATGGTGAACGTAGTGTTACTGATTCATGGCCACACTTTGGCCCAGTGGTGAACGTAGTAATACTGATTCATGGCCATACTTTGTCCCAATGATGAACGTAGTGTTACTGATTCATGCCACACTTTGAGCCCAGTGGTGAACGTAGTGTTACTGATTCATGCAACACTTTGGCCCAGTGGTGAACGTAGTGTTACTGATTCATTCCACACTTTGGCCCAAAGGTGAACGTTGTGTTACTGATTCGTGGCCACACTTTGGCCCAATGGTGAACGTAATGTTACTGATTCATGGCCACGCTTTGGCCCAATGATGAACGTAGTGTTACTGATTCATGGCCACACTTTGGCCCAATGGTGAACGTAGTGTTACTGATTCATGCAACACTTTGGCCCAGTGGTGAACGTAATGTTATTGATTCATGCCACACTTTGTCCCAGTGGTGAACGTAGTGTTACTGATTCATGCCACACTTTGGCCCAATGGTGAACGTTGTGTTACTGATTCATGGCCACACTTTGGTCCAGTGGTGAACGTAATGTTACTGATTCATGCCACACTTTGGTTGCCGGTTGAAGTAAGATTGCTACCTACAGAGATTTGGATCCATCATTGAAAGTTCATGAATTTACTGATGTAGTAAATCAAAGATGGTAACATCAGTCAACAGAAACATAATTTAGTGGATAATTACACAACAGCCTGACCATTTAGATTAGCAGTTACCAAGGTTTCTCTGGCCACGTACCCAATAGGCGTTTGGAAAACCTTCTGTACACCCCCCCCCCCCCCCTTTTTCGTTTTTAAAATTGAGAAAAATGAAATTATACAGTTTATTATGCTAAAGCACATACGAAAACAAATACATTTACTACTTTGTCCTTCCTTTTATAACCCTGGGGTGTAGAGCATTGCCAGAGAGAGCGCCATACTATCCTATCGGCTGTCTTCCTCCTGGCGTGGTTCATAAATAGTCGTCCGTAATTCGTGCCAGTTCGTCTCCTTTAACATCAGTACGGTTTTATCTCTGGGTTACTTGTAATCAGTTACAAATACACAACATAACTAAATTGTCATAGTCAGAAATGTATTCGGTAAATACCAACATTTTTAATGTCATCATCATTACTAGAATTAAGTCCATAAAATTAGTTGAGACCCATGATGCTGGTTCTTGTCAACAAACAGTTTTATTCTTGGTACAGTTTTTGAAAGTGATGGAGCCATATTGTGATCGGGCTCCAGTTTTTTCTCGCTTTAGATTTGAAAATGAACATGGCTCGCCCTTCTGTCTGTAATCCATAACGTTTTTCATGTTGTTACATATTATAGCTGTTTATTGTTCAGTTAATTGTTAAAATTGTTGTTTGCTACAGGTTACAAACGTCGTAATTTGAGTGTGCGTGGGCATGTGTGTGTTTTGTGGACATTTTTATTGAATGGCTCGTCTATTTTTTTCCAGCTCGATCTGGTCGTCTACCTTGTAAATCTAAGCGTCATCTGCGTCATCATCTTCTCTTTGGCGTGAAAGATCATCGACTCCGCTCCATCCAATTATACCAGGGCAAGTGGCAGTTGATGGTTAATCTGCCTGAAAGACTTAGTTACTCGTGGTCAAATGGTCATCTAAACCTGTCAAATGACGCGCCCACTAAACACACGTTAGATGCAGCGACCATGAATGATTGTAGCCACTAAATTGAGAGGACCGACTAGCTTCATTGCAGAAGTCAAGGGGTACTCTAATGAATTCCCAGCTTTTTCAGTGTCTTCCTATCTTAAACCATTTTGTAGTTTGTTTTTTGTCCACCTCTTAACGCCTTTTCGTACTTATAATAGTATCGACCTCCTGTTTGTTTGATGTCGATCTTTTTTAATTTTATCAGTTTTGGTTTTTTTAAAATATTTTTTAATTTCCATTGTCTCTTAATGGTCTCTAGATACACCTGGAGCCAGCAATGAATTGCTGCAACTGTGGCGTGAGGTTTTATTTGGCTCTAGGGTCAGTATAGTACTGACAATTACAGAAATAGAATTTCTGCAGAAAATGGTGAAGTCCCAGTGTCTGAGAGAACTACTGGTATCACAAATTAGTTACGGCTGTGAATGTTCTGATCTCGAAAATTTAGTAGAGAGGAGACCGACATAACTTGCCACCTCCGCTGTGTAACTAACTGTGATATTACGACAAGGAAACATATTTTACTTAACAATGATAAAATTGACAAGTCTTCAAATACAATTTCCTTATTATTTATTTAGTATATACACTATCTACTCTTGTGCTGAAGGGTGAATGTTGAAAAATGGAACGTAATGAATTTGTAAGTTTACATATGATTTACAAATATTTATATTTATATAGATATGTAAATATATTTCAACAAGTTTTTCAATTATAGGAACAAAAATTATATCAGCTGGGCTGTTATTCAAATTATAGTACATGTATCAGCTGTGCTGTTAATTACGTATAATTTATCAGCTATAATCTTATTATTGTCTCTTGCTACGCTAATTCACTTTCTCGTCACTGACACTAGCTTTTGCTCACAATGCTGACAGAAATGGTACTAATGTGTACTCATCTCTTAAAAGGTCTGTCCTTCTTGGTTTGGTTGACACAAAAGACCCGCTGATGGTCGTTTCGTTAGCCCACCCAAGACTGAGGGGGACTAAAGAGGTTGATCCTGTGCAATCACTGTGCTCCTGCGACGTTCTAGGCAGCTGGATTGACACGACATACGACCTCAGGTTTGATGACACGAATAAACCTGTAACAAGGAAAAATAGGGGCTAATTTCTGTCCTCAAGCTCACCTATTTCTATTGTATATGATATGAGCGTGTCTCAGTGTCTGCATGTAGGATGAATGACAACATGGCTCAGTACGATTTAGCAATAGCGAGACAAGACAGGTGTCTACTAGCAAAACATTCTTTCTGATAAACTAATACGTGGATACATTCAATAATATAAATTCAATGCATGAATACATTCAATAATATAAATTCAATACATGAATACATTCAAATCATGAATACATCCCATAATATGTACACCTAGGTGTGATACAACCATTCCCCCTATAATATACCAGGCCCTCTCTGACAAGTGCTATACTAGCTGGTAACATATATCCTAACAATATTGTTATGTTCTTATGATAGGAGTATATGCGAGAAGGACTGTTTGGTTATATCAGGTGGGAGTTATAGGGGACAATAGATTGATGTTAGATGAGACAATAGATTGAGTCCTAACAAGGACTGTTTTGGTTATATTGCAGTTGGTTTTATCTGAGATAATAGACTGAAGTTATAGGAGACAATAGATTGAGTTATAGGAGACAATAGATTGAGTCCTAACAAGGACTGTTTTGGTTATATTGCAGTTGGTCTGAGAAAGAAGATTTAAGTTATAGGAGACAATAGGTTGAGTCCTAACAAGGACTGTTTTGGTTATATTTCAGTTTGGAGTTATCTGAGACAATAGACTGAAGTTATAGGAGACAATAGATTGAAGTATGAGTCCTATTAGTCTTCGTCTATTCAATCATATTAGGAAATACAATCATTATACCTAATACCCTTAAGATACAATCAGTAACCTGATACGTTCATATTGAAACAATTTATATAAAATATATACAGGTGTAGGTAGTATAATGACACACAACAAATACCAACATTATATACCTGCTGAAGGCCTATTTTCCTAAAGGTTATTGTAAATATATTTACCCTCTAAGATTCAAACAGGCCCGTTTTTGACTCGACTTAGCGAAGCAGGCTGCAGGTCGATGCCCTCAGGTAAGCTATAAATCAAAGCTGACAGCTCCTCTCTTCAGTCGGTCGTCTCTGGCTTCGTGGTCGGTGATGTGTGATTATGCATAAAATCAGCCCGATTATATAGGCAGGTAAAGTAACTTCTACTGGTTAAGGAAAACGTTTGGTTGGTTCCTGGCGGAGCAAGCTGATTGGTTTCCTGCAGTTTCGTCTTTTGCTCGTACAGCCTAATTTTATTCAGTTTTCTTCCGCCATCTTGCGTGAACAAGATGGCCACGACCCACATCCGAAAAAAACAGGCCTTAAGTTTTTCCTGGCGTAACTTCGGGTAATTTATTCCGGCTCAGCAACTGTGCGTTGATTGGCTGAGGCAAATTTGTATCCCGACATAATGATTTAACAAAGTAGTGGGGTTACACACATTCGTTTCTCGACATAGCCCCATCCTTTCCTAGCTGTGACCTGTCATAGCTGAAGTGTAAACACCTGCTGTAGTTGATCATTTTGCGTCTGTCCTTCCAGAGTAATAGGGTGTCGACTTAAAAAATCAGCTCCTACATTGTCTCTTCCCGGAATGTAATTCACGGTAAAGGAATAAGGCGCCAGAAGCAGACTCCACCTTAACAATCTCGAATTTAACTTTTTAGATTCAGCCAAGAAAGTTAAAGGCTGATGATCGCTTTGGACAATGAAGTGTGTCCCATACAGGTAAGGTGAAAATTTGTCGATGGACCAAATTAGAGCCAAACATTCTTTCTCTATGGTCGAGTAGTTCAACTCAGCTGCATTCAGCTTCCTACTGGCGTAGGCGACTGGTAAAAGTTCCTCCGGCTGGGCTTTTGATTTCTGCAAGAGAGTTGCACCAATACCTATACTGCTAGCGTCCGTCCTTAATACAAATTCCTGTGTGATATCGGGTAGCGTAAGGATTGGTTTGCTGGTGAGTTTTGCTTTTAGCTCTGTGTAGGCTTTTTCACAATCAGCATTCCATTGGATTTTATCAGGCTGTCCTTTCTTAGTTAAGTTAGTTAATGGTGCACACAGAGAGTTAAAGTGGGGTATGTACTTCTGATAGAACCCACCCACATAATGACACGAATGATCTCACATCTTTCTTCGTTTGAGGTCTGGGTGCCTTCTTTAACTTCTCTATATTCTTTGGGTCAGGAGACATATGACCTGTAGAAATAGTGTGACCTAGGAATTCCAACTCCTTACAACCGATATAGCACTTGGTTGGACGTGCAGTCAATCTAGTGGCTCTCAGTCTGTCAAACAACACGGAGAGCGCTACTATATGCTCTTCAAATGTGTTTGTAGCAACAAGAATGTCATCCATAAAGTTAGTGATATGGGGATTTTGTAGAGGTTAAATGCCAGCATTTTCCTAACTTCTGGTTTCACTGGTATTTGGTAGTATCCCTTGCTTAGATCTACCTTCGATAAATACCTAGCCTTACTCAGTGTAGAGAACAGCTGGTAGGTGTCAGGTAATGGGTCCACCTGAGATTCTGTGATCGCATTAAGCTTCCGGTAGTCAATACATAATCTGCATTCACCACTCGGTTTTCTCAATAGCACCACACTTGAGCTATAGGGAGTCTGACGTCGAGATAATTTTCTCCTTCAACAGATAATTAACTTCCTCCCTTAGTGCTTGGGCTTTCGCATAGGGTATAGGGTATGTTCTCATGCATACTTGGATAGGGTCTGTAACCTTCATGTCGTACTCTAACAGATTCGTTCGACCTGGCTTATCTGTGAGCACATCAGGATGGATTTCCAACACTTTCTGAACCCTCTTCTTCTGCTCTGGAGTGAAATGTTCACTAATATTTACTTGAACATAATCCTCTGTAGTTGGGAGTGGATACTCCATAGAGTGAAGTGGTTCACCGTGCATTTCTGTTGCTATGGCTAGGGTCATGATATGTGCAACTTCTGATAATTCCTTGTCATAGTATTTTTTAAGAAGATTGACATGATATACCTTCTCCTTTCCTTTCTTGTCAATCTTATAATTTGTCCTGGAAAGTTTCTCCAGTATGACATCCAATCTGCAATTTATTATTGCTGCTTGGCAACAGTAATAACACCTTTTCACCCACCTCCAGTTCCCTATCCTTTGCTGTTTTGTTGTAGTAGGCAGCATGCTTCCTCCTGGCCTGTCTTAAGTTATCATTGGCCAGTTTCCAACCTGCTTTCAATCGAGATGTCAACTCGTTGACGTACTGGTATGAGGAAGTCACTGTTTCCTCTGCCTTTTCATCAGTCCATGTCCGCAGCAATGCTTCCAGTGGACCTTTTATTGGTCTTCCAAACAACAATGTAGCTGGAGCCAATCCAGTTGAATTGTGGGGTACTTCCCTATATGCAAATAGTGCTGCGGGTAAGTATGTATCCCAAGTATCAGGTTTTTCACTCGCCAGCTTTCTAAGGATTGAAATTAGCGTACCATTGAACCGCTCTACTTGACCGTTCCCTTGGGCATGGTAGGGACTACAATGATAGTGCCTGGCTTGAAATATCCTGAATACTTCTTGTGTTAGCTTTCCCTTAAACTGAGACCCATTGTCAGTCAATATCTGATGCGGGAAACCTAATCGGGTAAATATTGTCAACAGGGCCTCTGCCACGTGCTTTGAATCTATAGCTGACATGGCCACTGCTTCTCCCCACATAGAGCAAGTATCAACCAAGGTTAAGATGTAAGCATTTCTCTTCTTGGTCCTAGTGAGGGGTCCAACAATATCTACTGCAACACGTTCAAAAGGGGTTCCCATAATAGGCATTTCTCCCAGTGTTGCTGGTGCAGTCCTATGCTTAGGAGCTACTCTTTGGCATTCTGGACTGTTGCCATAACTACAGGTTTTATAGGTTCTCCAAGGAAAACATACCTACACCCCAAAATCACTGCTGCTTTGATTTCTCCTTCCACATAGCGAGATCTTATGTTGATTCGAGCTATGGGTAGTGTCATGGTTCTTGCTCCCTTGATCGGTCCTCTGATTTCCACTGTTTCTGTGGTTATCTGGTCAGGACTCACTAGAGAAGAGCACACAACTGAATCAAAGTCCAATCCTGTGTCATATAAACACAGTACTTGAGTGCCATTCACGGTCACTTCCTCACAGACAGGGGGATGATGGAAGTCTTTCTGACTTACTGCCATTTCCTTCCTTCCCTGATTCCCTGTTGTAAGACATGCAGCATGATGAGGAGGATTCTTCCTTCTGCAGTCCGCAGTATTGTGGTTACTCATTAGACAAGTTTTACACCACTTTCCTTCCTTCCGGTAAGGTGTCTTATCCGATCTTAGAGGGTTTTTGTCCTTTTGGTCAAATCTTTGTTTGTTCCTAGTGGTATGGTCCTTTTGTTCATATTTGGTATAGTTTTGTGATGATTTAAAGTTTTCACCCTGCTTCTTCTTATTTCCTAATAATTCTGCCTGAGCTGTTTGATATCTCTCAGCAACAGTTACAATATCTTCGATTCTCTCTGCTCCTTGTTCCATGATAAACTTCCTCATTTCTTGAGGCATGGACTCTTTCACTTGCTCCATCATTATCATTTCTTTCAGATCCTGACACTTTCCTAAACTACTCCATTTTTCCAAATAGGTTTCCAATCTAGCAGAGAATTGGTGATAGTTTTCTCCTGGAAGAAGTTTAGCTGTTCGGAATTTCTTTCTATATGATTCTGAGTTCTTTTCATATCTCACAAGCAGTGCCTGCTTCAGGATTTCGTATATATCCTGGTCATCGCTTGAGAGCTTCAAATATACATCGAAGGCCACACCTCTCAATCCCTGAGATAGTTTAAGACTCCACTTTTCTTTCCCTAAGCCATAGGTAGTGGCAAGTCTTTCGTATCTATCCAGGTACGACTCACTGGCGTCTTCTTTCTCAACAAATGGGTCCAGATGAAAATTCATGGCCCCACTTGAGGTGCTCTGGCTGGAGCTACTCTCAGAGTGAGGTGAGCTACCACCATTATTGCCAGTAGTTGCCTGAATTTCAAACTCTTTTAATGTCAACTGATGGTCTCTCTCTGCTTGTAATTTCCTTTTCTCAACTTCAATTTTCTTTGCCTCATTTTCAGCCTCCCATTTCTTGGCTTCAATTTCTAATCTTTTGGTTTTTCTTTCAGCTTCTGCTTGCAACCGCCTTTCTTCAGCCTCAAATTTCTTTGCTTCTCTATCAGCCTCTAATTTCAACTTTCTTTCTTCCCTATCCATGTGTTTGTCCACTTCTGTTGTGACATACTGAGTGAGAGCATCACCTGTCATATTTAATTCCTTACCCATCTGCATGATCGCAGTCCTGAACTTCACTAGATCAGCCATGGCGTTACTTAGATAGGGTATGTATATTTACTATAACCAAATTATTGTAATTAAACTTAATTAATTTAAATGAACAAAACAATTTCCGTGCAACTTTGTGAGCATCAACTATTTACTGAGTACTAACTGGTACTCCTCCTAAGAAAATAATTTTTAAAAATCCTATTATGATTTTCTCAAATAAAAAAATTCTTATGTTAGATAGAGTGTAGATAGATGAATAGACTAAGTATGGCTCAAGATATACAGAAATATCCAAGGAACGAGCCCCCAGTGTGGCGTGAGGTTTTATTTGGCTCTACGGTCACTATAGTACTGACAATTACAGAAATAGAATTTCTGCAGAAAATGGTGAAGTCCAAGTGTCTGAGAGAACTACTGGTATCACAAATTAGTTACGGCTTTGAATGTTCTGATCTCGAAAATTTAGTAGAGAGGAGACCGACATAACTTGCCACCTCCGCTATGTAACTAACTGTGATATTACGACAAGGAAACAGATTTTACTTAACAATGATAAAATTGACAAGTCTTCAAATACAATTTCCTTATTATTTATTTAGTATATACACTATCTACTCTTGTGCTGAAGGGTGAATGTTGAAAAATGGAACGTAATGAATTTGTAAGTTTACATATGATTTACAAATATTTATATTTATATAGATATGTAAATATATTACAACAAGTTTTCCATTTATAGGAACAAAAATTATATCAGCTGTGCTGTTATTCAAATTATAGTACATGTATCAGCTGTGCTGTTAATTACGTATAATTTATCAGCTATAATCTTATTATTGTCTCTTGCTACGCTAATTCCCTTTCTCGTCACTGATACTAGCTTTTGCTCACAATGCTGACAGATATGGTACTAATGTGTACTCATCTCTTAAAAGGTCTGTTTTTCTTGGTTTGGTTGACACAAAAGACCCGCTGATGGTCGTTTCGTTAGCCCGGCTAATTTCTATCCTCAAGCCCACCTGTTTCTATTGTATATGATATGAGCGTGTCTCAGTGTCTGCATGTAGGATGAATGACAACATGGCTCAGTATGATTTAGCAATAGCGAGACAAGACAGGTGTCTACTTGCAAAACATTCTTTCTGATAAACTAATACATGGATACATTCAATAATATAAATTCAATGCATGAATACATTCAATAATATAAATTCAATACATGAATACATTCAATACATGAATACATCCCATAATATGTACACCTAGGTGTGATACAACCATTCCCCCTATAATATACCAGGCCCTCTCTGACAAGTGCTATACTAGCTGGTAACATATATCCTAACAATATTGTTATGTTCTTATGATAGGAGTATATGCGAGAAGGACTGTTTGGTTATATCAGGTGGGAGTTATAGGGGACAATAGATTGGAGTTAGATGAGACAATAGATTGAGTCCTAACAAGGACTGTTTTGGTTATATTGCAGTTGGTTTTATCTGAGATAATAGACTGAAGTTATAGGAGACAATAGATTGAGTTATAGGAGACAATAGATTGAGTCCTAACAAGGACTGTTTTGGTTATATTGCAGTTGGTCTGAGAAAATAGATTTAAGTTATAGGAGACAATAGGTTGAGTCCTAACAAGGACTGTTTTGGTTATATTTCAGTTTGGAGTTATCTGAGACAATAGACTGAAGTTATAGGAGACAATAGATTGAAGTATGAGTCCTATTAGTCTTCGTCTATTCAATCATATTAGGAAATACAATCATTATACCTAATACCCTTAAGAAACAATCAGTAACCTGATACGTTCATATTGAAACAATTTATATAAAATATATACAGGTGTAGGTAGTATAATGAAACACTACAAATACCAACATTATATACCTGCTGAAGGCCTATTTTCCTAAAGGTTATCGTAAATATATTTACGCTCTAAGATTCAAACAGGCCTGTTTTTGACTCGACTTAGCGAAGCAGGCTGCAGGTCGATGCCCTCAGGTAAGCTAGTATTAATCTAGGTCATTAAGCAGCTTGCGTATCTCAAGGTTTTCTAAGAAACAGAGTACTAGTTGTATTTTTCGAACGTGTGTAGTTTTATGCAGACAGAGCATAAAAAGGGGGTTTCTTGTTCAACTAGTATGACGTTCTATTAACACAGGCGTACGCTATTGGAAAGCACGGGTCTTTAACCATTCTTCTTTCCCTTTTATTGAATTTATGTGTTAGGCTTTACATTTACCTTTTAATTTATATATGTGGATTTAGAATGTTTCACGACAAATTCTCCCCTCTTAAAACAGACGTTATATGTCAGTCTGTAATTCTATATACACATAGAGAAATTTATTATTATTTCTGGGGCTTACGGTGATTCTCATCACACGGATGGCGGCTTAAAAAATCCGCTCCCAGATTTGTTTTTCCAGAAATATACTCTATGCTAAATTCAAATGGCTGCATAAGTAAGGACCATCTGAGTAACCTAGAATTTTCATGCCTAGCCTGCGCTAGAAACGACAAGGGTTTGTGATCCGTTTGCAACTTAAATGCCTTCCCATACAGATAAATATTGAATTTCTTTATCGCCCATATTACTGCAAGACATTCTTTTTCGCTAGTTGAGTAATTGGTTTCAGCTTTATTCAACTTTCTGCTAGCATATGCCACTGGGCTTAATTCCCCATCCAATGCATCTGATTTCTGTAACAGGGTCGCACCTAACCCGATATTACTGGCATCCGTTCTTACAATGAATTCTTGACTTAAGTCAGGTAATTTCAAAATAGGTTTGCTTGTGAGCTTTTCCTTCAATTCCTGGTAAGCCAATTCACATTGTGCTGTCCATGTAATTCGATCTGGATTTCCTTTACGTGTCAAATCAGTTAACGGTGCACATATGGAATTAAAGTTTTTGATATACTTTTGGTAGAAACCACATAATGAGACAAAGGATCTCACGTCTTTCTTGGTTTGTGGTCTCGGGGCTTTCTTTAGTTTCTCTAAATTCTTGGGGACAGGGGTCATGTTTGCCTGATGAACTGTGTGTCCCAAGAATTCTAATTCTTTACATCCAGCACAACATTTGGTTGGTCGGGCTGTTAAATTTGCTTCTCTAAGTCGATTAAACAGCATGTTCAGAGAGCCAATGTGTTCCTCAAATGTTTCTGTTGCTATAAGGATATCATCCATGAAATTTGTGATGCATGGGTTATTCAGAGGATCCAACAATTTTCTCATCATTCTAGAGAAGACACTAGGCGCATTCTTCAATCCAAATGGCAATCTGTTAAACTCATAGTGTCCCTCTGAGGTACTAAAAGCTAGGTACGGTCTAACCTCAGGCTTTACTGGAATCTGATAGTAGCCTTTACTCAGATCCACTTTTGAGAAATATTTAGCTTTATTTAGCCTGGCAAACAACTGATTTGTATCCGGAAATGGATCCACCTGACCTTCTGTGATAGCATTCAGTCTCCTGTAATCTATACAGAGTCTATGTTCTCCAGAGGGTTTCCTTAAGAGTACCACACTGGAACTATACGAAGATTCACTGTGTGAAATTATTCCCTCCTTCAACAAATAGTCTATCTCTTCCTTCAAAGCTTTCTCCTTAGCAAAAGGAATCGAATAGGGTTTCATACAGACAGGTGTGGGGTCTATCAGTTTCATATCATATTCCAATAAGTTTGTATGCCCCGGTCGGTCTGTTAACACCTCTGTATGATCATCTAGAACCTGTTGCACTCTCTCCTTCTGATTTTTCATTAAATGTGTACTGATTTTCACCTGTGCCGCTGTCTCACAGGGATGTAATGGATATTCAAATGATGAAAGTGGTTCCTTTTTCATCTCCATGGCAATGGACAAGGTCAACAAGTGTGTCTCTTCCTGATTTTTTTCTTTCCAAATATTTCTTCAGGAGATTCACATGATAGATTTTTTCTTTCCCCTTCTTATCTATCTTATAATTGGTTCTAGACACCTTCTCTAGAACTGTATATGGACCTTGCCATCCAATTTGTAACTTATTCTGACTACCGGGTAGAAGAAGCAGTACCTTCTCTCCCACAGCCAAATCTCTGTCTTTAGCTTTCCTGTTGTAATAGGCAGCATGGTTTTTCCTGGCTTGTTTCAAATTTTCATTGGCAAGTTTCCAGCCAGTTTTTAAACGAGTGGTCAGCTCATTCACATATTGGTATGAGGATGTAATATTTTCCTCTGCCTTTTCATCAGTCCACGTTCTTAACAGAGTTACATATGGACTTTTAAATTCACAAACTTATTTTTCCTGGCACATGTCAGGTCCTTTGCACTCGAAGCTCTGTTGTGATGATTTTTCTTCCCCGAATCATCATGCACAAATCGACCGCTACCAATTTTTCTCTTGGGGCTTTCTCCCCACTTAGAATTCTTGATGAGAGATTTCCTCTCTACATCTTCTTCCTCCAGTTTACTTAAGTCCGATTGAGGGATTTTCGGCTTATTCTGGGGTAAGACATCTTTTTGCACTCTCTGCATAGTGGCCATTGTAAAACAGTTAATTGAAGCTTGTCCGTGAAAAGGGGCTTCCCATTCCACTTGGTCCACTTTATCAAATTTATTTTTCTTGTCAGGCCTAAGTTTGCCCCGTGGCGTGTCCAGGTCCTGATCAATGTTCCCACTTGTGGGTGTTCCCTCATGTGCTATGCTACACCTTTCTATAAAATTCTCAATGTCCCACCTTGCCTTGGGCCAATAATAATTGTGAGCCACCTTTTGGATGATGGTACCTATCTTCTCATGGTCCCCATCTTTTCTCACATGTAGGCTCCTTATTAATTCTGCCCTATATGCCTTTGGACGAACCAACTGTCCGTGACCATTGGATCTAGTTCCGGCCTTCCTGTAAATCAACTTGTTTTTCATGTAAAAATCTCCCTTGCCTGGAGTTGTATGACAAGTTGACAATTTCCTGAAACAAGGCTTGAGGGTCTTATCCCCAGCCTGTGCCTTCCTCATCTCTTCTGGAGTGGTATCTATCAGGATATCCTCCTCCTGTCTTGAGGTCGACCTGACCTGAAGGGTGGCCATAACTATAGGGTTCCTTCTGCAACGGTCAGTGTCATGATTGTTCATCTTACAATTTTTATACCACCTCCTTCCTTGGTTGAAAGATTTTCTTTCATCATATTTCCTTTCATCGAATTGTGGGGTTTTATTTTTATTGTCATACCGTGGCCTATCAAACTGGTGCTTAGCTTTGTTATGATCTCTAGGATCAAATTTATTAAAGTTCTGTGGTGCCTTAAAATTTTCTACCTGTTTCTTTTTATTACCTGATACCTCTGCCTGAGCTGCCTGATACCTTTCAGCAACATTTAATAACTCACCCAGCCTCTCTGCACCTTGTTCCATGAGAAACTTTCTCAGGTCTGGAGCCATGGACTCTCTTAATTGTTCTATAAGGATCATTTCCTTAAGATCTTGGGTTTTCCCCAGAGAAGTCCATTTCTCCAAGTATGTCTCTAACCGTGCAGAGAACTGGTGATAGGTTTCACCTGACAGTAGTTTAGCATTCCTAAAATTTTTCCTATAAAATTCTCCATTCTTTTCATATCTTAACAAAAGAGCCTGCTTTAGCATGTCATAATTTTCTTGATCATTTCTGCTCATTTTGGCAAAAACTTCATAAGCTGCACCACGAAGTCCTTGAGATAACTTTAAGCTCCACCTTTCTCTCTCTCTAACCCATACGTGGTAGCTAATAGTTCATATCTATTTAGATAGCTCTCGATATCATCGTCTTTCTCAACAAAATGATCTAAATGAAAGTTCATAGCTGAGGTTGAGGCTCCCTGACTAGCATTAGCATCTGAGGTAAAGGGACTGGCACCATTTTCAGGAGCATGGCCTTGAAACTCAAACTCCCTTAGTCGTAACTCATGTTCCCTTTGTAATCTCTTATCCTCTGCTTCCCTCTCTGCAGTAAATCTTCTTTCCTCTCTTTCTGTAGCCAATCTCTTGTCTTCTCTTTCTGCAGTCAATCTTTTTTCTTCTGCTTCCCTTTCAGCCTTTTTCTCTTCCAACTGGAGCCTCTTTATTTCCGCTTCACGATCCGCCTCCAATGCTCTAGCCTCTTTGTCAGCCTCAATCTGCAGCCTCTTAGCCTCAGCCTCTAATTGTAACTTCTTAATTTCCTTTTCAGCCTCTAACCTCTTATCTTCGGCCAATCTTTCAGATTCTAATTTTCTTTCGGCCTCTTTTTCTAATCTTCTTTCTTCACGTTCAATATATTTGTCACATTCCGTAGTGACATAGGCAATCATAACTTGCCCGTCCATTCCTAACTCTTTTGCAGCCTGCATAGCAGCAGATCGAAATTTGGCCAGGTCCGCCATTTTCTAACAGGTAAATGTATAAAATATTTAACTAAACAATTTTATATATGACTAATTAACTAAGGACAACCACAAGCACTGAGAGCTCAACCTTATTTATTTTCACCCCAGGATACCTTTTAATTTGTTATTATTCCCTGAAGTGAATTACCCCCAATATTTATAATAGGGAAAGATTCAAAATCCCGGACGAGACCCCAATATATGTGGTAAAGTGGGATGATATAAATAGTTATAGGGGACTTAGTGTAATGACTGAGATCAGCTGTGAAGGTATCTGTATCTAATAAGTGTGGTGTATTACAGATGACCTTACTTGCTACCACATTTATACCTCAGTCAGAATTATTCTGGAATATTGTGATGACTACGTTGAATGTCTAGGGTTATGATAATGATGAAGTGTAAGTCACAACAACAACAGACAGATAAACAATTTAATTTATTCCACAACACTTTACAACACTGTGACACTCACACACATATAACACTCTATAAGACTATCTTAAATGAGTCAAGTATTAAAGTTTAAAAATATATGTATTAATTCCTTTCAATAATAGATATCCTGATTCAACTACACAGTGAACCAGGAATCACAATCAAATGTAATTACAAGTTGTATGTACACAATTTATCGATATGATCTTTGTATTGACATATTTTATTATTATTATTCTATGTGTGTAAGTTGTGAAGTAGTACTATGAGGTAATACTGGCTTTTTCAAGCTAGGTTGTTGTTTGTCATCATGACTTCAAGTGTTTGCTTATGGTGGAAATCGTATTGGGAAAAGTTCACAGTTCCTGTCATTTGAAACAATTTATTGTCCCTCTTTAATTAAGATACTGTCAATTTTAGAGGGGGGGGGGGGCACATAGGATTGAGCTGCTCTGGCCACAGAATCTTATCTTCTGTGATGGCGGCAGGAAACAGTCTCCTCTGCTCGCTTGCTTCACTGTGTTCTTGAGACACCTCACTGGTCGCTATCTGGACCAAGGGGTATGCTATCAGCCTACTTCAGAACTAATTTATAATCTATTTCCACACTGAAACACAATACATAACAAACACTGAGTTCAGAGCGGTAGGCCAACTGCTAGCTTCATCTGAAACAATTTACACAAGTATTCTTCTCCCTAATTGTTACTACGCCTCTGCAATTCCAGCATTATTTCCTTCTAGTCAATAAGATAGGTGTCACA
This sequence comes from Oreohelix idahoensis, assembly GCA_024509875.1. Taxonomy (NCBI): domain Eukaryota; kingdom Metazoa; phylum Mollusca; class Gastropoda; order Stylommatophora; family Oreohelicidae; genus Oreohelix; species Oreohelix idahoensis. The sequence continues at coordinate 221,913 of JAMPIV010017546.1, forward strand.
GTACTATTTGGCAATTTCATGCAATTATTCTTTTCTCCGACAAGTTTTGTTCAGGTTGGAGCAATATCTAGGCTTTGCCTCATGTTTGCTACTGAACCACACACATATACAGACATAAATTATCAATTCACATTCAATTTTCATCAAAAAGATATCAAATATGTCAATCTTACCACAATTCATGGAAATAATAAACAAATACGTTGACTGGCGATGAATATGGCACAATTTCCGATCTGCCTCTGTCCCAGGCTTTTATTTAGAAAAATATGAGATGGATCTCAACGCACTGTTTCTTAGTAAGTTTATTTTAAAATGTGGCACTGAACAGACGCTCCTAATTGACTATATTAAATGGTCTAGCCAATAGGACCATGTTTACAAAAGCTTTTGAAAAAATTTACCCTTCCTACGTTTCCCCTAACAACCAAAAATAGTATTTGCAGTCCGACTAATCGTGTTTCGCCTTACATATACTTCTAGCCAATCAAATAGGATTTAACTTGTTGGCCTATTTCCCGTAAAATGGTGGTTTCAAAACTTGCCACTGAGCGATTATGATTTGGTGCTGTCAGACAACCTCACTATTTTCTTTTGGCTATAATTTGTTAATTCCTAGACTATTTGCGTAACACTTAACATATTCTTTGTCAGCAAGTCCTAAGGAACCCAAATATATAAATTTTATGGGGCTAAGTGGCTACGTTCAAAATATGCATTTTCTTCTACCTCCCGTTCACTTCGATACGATGTGGTGTCTCGGTACTGTCAGGCTTTCAGGCATAAAACAGTATAATGTCATGTTTCATAATAAGCATTAAACAGGTTTTTAAACCTAACCCTTGTATTGGTAGTGTTTTTTTTAACTGTCTATTTGAAAAAAAGTTAGTGCTTCATGCCTTACGCTTGGGGGTGGCATTAATTTTATATCGCAAGACGCGTGTTAGTGTTGTATACGTTCCTCCGTTCAGCCCTCTCTCTCTCTATCCTAATTCCATCTGTCTTTTCATTACGCAGTG